>JAUZNJ010036601.1:6835-31153 GCA_034780135.1 Jordanella pulchra
AAAGGGAGGCATTAGTCTGTGTTCGAGGTGAGAAGCAGACCTGTTGTTGTCTTCGTCCCGGCTGTTGACGTCCGCTCCACACTCCAGGAGGATCGACGCCACCGTCAAGGAGGGAAACTTGCACACAGGATAGCGGCCCACGCACGTGGTGTTGCGGTCGACTGCCAGGTGTAAAGGGGTGAAGCCATTCTTTCCACACGGTTGGAGTTTCAGGAACCTAGAAAACAGAAGAAAAAAAAAAATGAGTCAAAGCGCTTTTAGAAAGGGCCATGAGTCATTAATCTGACTGAAGCAATCTAAAGGTTGAGATTGAATCATAATCTTCTCAGCTGAAGTTGAAAGGCTCTCTGATCAGGAAGAAAGAGGAAAGTTACACTGACCCACTTTTTTGGGGGTGCAGATAATGGCTCCTTACAGAAACTGGGTCAGTGAAAAATCACCAAAGGAATGTTCTGACTCTTCATATCTGCCACTTACCTATAGATGGTTTCCTTCTTAGAGTGATCTTGCTCAACTGAACAAGGCACTTTCTCCAGAAGACAAATGAGGTGCAGGATTATAGACAGGGCCTTACTGAGCTGAGCCGGGTCGGGGGGCATTGGCCCGAGCTGTTTGACGGCTCGCTCGATCTCCAACACACTCTTGGACAAGATCCCCATCAGGTCCTCAAAGGACACAGATGTCCCCAAGAGCCCCTTGGCCCTGTCCTGCAGCATGAAGGAGAAGAGCTCTGCAAACGACAGCAGGCTGGAGGTGGTCATGGGGCTCAGGGGGTCCAGGTTACTCTGCTGCATTTCCAGCGCGTACTTCCACAGGTTGATGCAGCGCTCAAAGTTCCCCGAGTCTGCGTAGACGGCGCCCCGGTAGCGGATGTAGTAGGAGGTGTCCGGATGCTGCGGCCCGAGGATTCTCTCTCTGATGAGCAGAGCCTGCATGCGCATCTCATCCGGGTCGGATATTAAGCCATCCAGCTCCTCCCCATTAGTGACCTAAAGGGAAGGTTTGGAGAATTAGAAGAAGTCCTGAAATAACAACAATGTGGTTTTACCGAAAAATTGTTTTTCAGAAGAAAAGAAATCTCCAAGTCCACATAAAGCATTTTCTTTGGTTCAACCACTTTCCCTTTAAAATCTTACAATCTTACAAAAAACCTCACCTCCTTTGCATAATCATAGGCCATGATCAGTTGCTTGGGTTCAGGTTTGTGAACAACATTGTTGCCGTCCGTGTATCTGAGGTCCATGGCTCTCTTCCAGTACTTTAAAGCTCCAAGCAGATCCCTTTTCTTGTCGACAAATGTTGCCCCCAAAAGTTCCAGTGCATCGATGCGCTCCGTGGGACTCGTCTGCAGAGGAATACGCACAGCTCTTTAGTAAACCACTCAAAAGACAAAATTGTATTTTTTCCACACACAGGTGGGCTGCAGCATGGTCGTTGACGTCAAGGACCCACCTGCTGGTGCGTCGTCAGGTAGTCCACGATGTTAGTGTGACCGGTGACGCTGGCAGAGAGGAGGGGAGTCATGCAGTAGCCGTCCCGCTCCATGGTTGCACCGTACTGCAGCAACATTCGCATGATCTCCAGGCTGCCCGACTCTGCACAGTCATGGAGCGCTGTGTTGCCTGAAGGCAGAGAGAAAACGCTTGCCTTAAGATCAGGGTTCAGGCTGTTATTTATATCCCCATCAGAACGCCAACAAACACAATGTTGCATCACTTCTGCAGGTATTAATGAGGAGGTTTGCGAGCATAAATTATAAACATCTTGTCATTTATTTCTTGCAATCATTTCTGAAGAACAGCGCTATTCGGAGAAGCAGCAGCAAAGACAAGAGGTCCACGGTCCAGAGCAAACAATAGTTAAGACCCAAAAATTGGGCCTTAGTAAAACTGTGCCCTAAAAGAAAAACAATAGAACCAAAATCCTGTTTTTGCAGCCTACTGGAAGTTATACAGGGGGATGCAGCAAAACTAGAATGTTTTTTAATCCAAATATTGACAGAAACAATAAAAGCTGCAGAGGGACCCAGAAGATCATCAACAGACGTCTGTAGAAACGTATGACAATTACTCTGTTATGGTTACAAAACTCCTTCACGATTTTTCTAAAAAACAAAATTAAAAAAAAAAAAAATTAAAAAAAAATGTATAAACCTCCATAAGACCCAGAATGTCAGTCAGTGACAAATGCTGTGATCTGGACTGTAATTCATGTTGAAATAAGACATCACCGCTACTGAATACAACTAAATTAAAAAACAAACTGATACTGAACTAATGTCCAACTCCTAGGTAAAGCTGATTTAGTCTAATGAGACAAAAGCCATCTAGTTTATAAAAAACAAAAAAAACAAAACACTGAAGAGTTGGTATTGAAAACCAGGAATACCCATCAACCTAAAAACAAAACGATCTCCCCGTTCTGAAACATGATGACGAAAGCATTGACCTCTGATGTACACAACAGTCAATCCACATAAATCAGCCCTTTTCATGAAAAGATAGCAAACATGTTTAAACACAATCTGAAACCTGAAACTACTGGGTTTTTGTGAAATGTCTCAAAACAGAAGTTAGGATTCATCACCCTCAGCTTGTGGGGAAACTCAATCATCCAACTTGATGGCAGCAAAGTCGACATTTGCTCACTTTTAGGTCATTTTGATTATTTGACTCCTAATCATTTTTTGATTAACAAGCAAGTTGGCTAGAAATAAAACCTGGAACACAGATTAAGAAAAGAATCAGGAGAGCTACATGAAAGCTGTATAAAGGGATTTTTTTTCCTATATACCAAGCAAACACATGTCTCTACTTGCAAGTTTTCAGTGTTATGCAGAAGGATCTACATGAACATGACTTGTTACAGACTCAAGAAGCTCCTGCTTCAACTCGTCACTGATCCAGACTAGTCAGCCTATTTTAAGCTTTGGATCACTTGCAATGTTTTGAATCTATGAAAAAAAAAAACTCCACTCTGGTTATTCAGTCCATCTGATATGGCATCTAAGGAGAAACAACAACAAGTCTTAAAACACACCCAGCTTTACGGAGGAGCTGACGTAGCCTGCATGCAGCTTTCCATTGTGAAACCAGAAGTTCATGTTAGTTGGCTGAGTTTCAGTCAGAAATGTGTCACAGCTTCACCCACTGTGTGCTGTATGACAATGTTTGTGGTAATAGGTTAGAACCACTAGTATTTCTGCATTGATGGGTACATTTTAGTGAACTGATCAGATTTTTCTTTTGGACGACCGATGGCATTTTTATTTTGTATGCGGTCTTAACTGTATGATTTTGTTTTTTCATAAAGCTTCTTAATAGAGGAGTTTGTTGACAAAACTTGGGTGGGATATCATTTGGAGCATTTAGTAATTGCTGGATTCTTGGGTGTGCTAATTGATCTGTGACTTTTTTTTTTTTAATTTAATCTGATAGAAACTATAAAGCACAATCCATTTAAAGTGATCAATATTTCCTACTGTCGCCACATTCTTGCCTAAAAGTACATTACCTGATTTAAATAGCTTTGTCTTAATATCTGTTAACTGACTTTACCTGTGATCAAGTCAAAACAAAGAAAAGACAGCTCAGATAGTTAGTCCATAAATGCATCTTGTGTAGCAGAGATCAAGACGCCGCTGCTCAGTGCAGGTGGTAGGAAATAAATCTGCTGAAAAGCAGAGCTCCTTCAGTGGCAGACTGCTGCAGCCTAAACGCACAAAGGAGCGTTATCATAGATTCTTCCTCCCAGCAGCCTTAAGACTTTATAACCATCACTGCTCCTGACAAGCTCTACAAGAGCTGATAGCCATGTGGATTTTTCCATAGTTCCTTTTCTAGTTACTTTCATGATTTTGTCAGTTTGCACATCTCTGTTGTTGCTGCTGTTTCATAATCTACCCCCCCCCTCTTAAGTGTCACAGCTGTACATTTTGACTGATTACTCTTTTTTTTTAGTGACTGCACCGTATTTATATTCAAAACTTCTTTTTGCTCCTACTGTACAGTATTTTTTACTTTTAACCCTTTTCCTCCACCTTATTCTGTTTTTTTTGTTTTTTTTTTTTTACACTTTATAAACATCTACACCCGTGTGACCCTCTTACTATAATGCCTGTCGTTTTCCTGGTGTTACACCATATTTTCCCAATTGTGGGACAATAAAATAATTTTTATTGTATTGCTATAGAGGATTGTGATAAGGCTCAAATCTGGAGAAAGGCAAATACTATCACATGTTTACTGATCAATGCACAAACATATGGTGCAAACAGACAGAAGAAAAAGTCTCCATTGCTCCTGTCTGTTCATCCTGTTTTTTTTTAATTGGTTGATATCTAATATAACCCATTAATGCAACACAACCTTCAACTGCTACATTTGTCAAGCCTATAAACTGTCAGCATGAGAAGAAGTTTGGAAAAGTGATGATCCATATTTATCTATACCAATAAAAGCTGTTCGCCTGATAAAATGTATATATATTGTCAAACACTTTATTGGGAAAAGAAAGGAAGAACAATCATCAAAGCCACAAAATAGGTGGATCAATGTAATCTAGGCTCCTGTGAACTAACCTTTGACGCTTTTCCTGTTGACATCCGCACCTTTTTCCAGTAGGTACTGCGCTATCTCCTTGTGGCCCTTGTAACAGGAAATCATCAGACACGTGTGGCCGTGTCTGTTAGCCACCTCCAGGTCAGCTTTGTGCTCCACCAGGTATTTGACGATGTCCAGGTGCCCGTCAAAGCAGGCTGCCCTTAGGGGCGTGGAGTTGGTGAGGGTCGTGCTGTTGACAGAAGCTCCGTGTCCCAGCAGGGACTGGACCACCTTTAGGTGACCTGCGGCCGAAGCAGCCCACAGAGGGGGCGCTCCCTCTATTGTCTCCCCATCAAAGTTCACCGAGCCCCCAACCTCAACTGGAGCGCAGCAGCACTCCAGCAGATACTCCACCAGGTCCAGGTGACCGTACCGAGCGGCCATCAGCAATGGAGTAGCCCCGTTCGTCTTTTCCCCCATCAGCTTGGTCACTTCGTGTCCATCTTTGTTCTCCAACAGTTTCTGAAGCAAACGGAGCTTACCATCCCTGGCAGCGTTATAAACCGCAGTCTTTAAATCCATGTCTGACGAGAGTCACTGTTAGGATCAAAAATGTTAATGTAGGTGAAACAGTGGGGCAACGAATATTTGTAGACGGGGACCCTTTGTTTACAGCCTTCCACTTTCTGGCTAACGCTAAGCTAGCTGGTTAGTTTCCGTTTTGCTACAGAGAGTCCAGAGCAGTACGGCGATTTTTACTGGATCAGCATTAGTATGGTGCGTTATTTGAAACGTAACTTCTATAAATAACCGAGTCGCTTTTAACGACCCTTGATGATAAGGCGACACATTTGACGCCGAGCTAGCGAGTTAGCTAATCAACTTCCTTGATCGATGAAGCTCGAAAACTGCTCTACTTTTCACCTCTTTATTGATCGTCTGAGCGAAACTCTCCCGCTGGCGCGTCTTCCTCTCCTTCATCTGCTCTTTTCCTTTTGCTCGTCACCGTTCGATGGAATTTCATTGTATTTATTTTCTCCTTCTTAGGGCCGAAGAGAAGAAATCCACCCCCACCCGTAAAGCCGAGCTAGCCTAGCCTGGGAAAACAATGTTGGACCGAACGGACTGGGGATATCCCCAGTGTCAGAGCGGAGTGTTTCCCCTCACAAACGTCAAAATAAAAAAATCCAAAGAAAAATCTTACACGTCCGGAAATGTGGAATAATAATAGTTTGGTTGAAGCCAGCCAGCGATCTGACACGGTGGAATATTTCCCAGAGAGGTAAAAAAAAAAAACGTAAATTAGGAAGCCTAACCACCCACGGCTAGACCGGATGATCACGACTCAGTTTCTGTCGAATCACAGAATAAGTCAGGGTTTTCTGTCCTTAATGGTGAATGATTGGCGGGTCACCATCCAATCACAGACCAGTTAGCTGATTACGTAGACATTTGTAGGAAACTAAACTTAGATGGAATCCTGAGCAAGATTTAAAACTTAAAAATAAATCGTATTATAGTGTCACTAAATGGTATGAGATTGAATGCAGTAAAATTGTGAGTTGAAATATAAAATCGCATATTTTAATTATGTAGTCCAGTGCAAAGTTGTGCTAAATTGTGAAGAGAAATTGTGTTTTTTTTAGTAGTAGTCCTAGTAGTAGTAGTCATACAATTAGTACCAAAAAGCAGAGCACATCTTCCTGAATACATTATTTCTATGGTGAAACATATGCGGATACTGTTGGATGCAGTGAAAATGCTTTTCTTCTGCAAGGACAGGTTTGTCTCAACTAAAGACTCAGCTAAAGCTTTCTTTGATATGAATGGATAGATTTTTTTTAAAGAAATTGCTTAAAGCGATGTTTATCGTCGCTGAAGTCTACTTCGTGGCTATGAGATAAACTATTTTTAGTAGCAGCAGAAATGACAGTACTGAACATTATGAAACTGTTTCTCTTAAATTCAAATTCAGGTCATTTGAATGTAATTTCATTTTAATAATTCAAATCATTTATATAGCGGGACTTAACACATGTCATCTCCATGCACTTTAGAGAGACAGTTCAATCAGAAAATACAGTCAGATTAGTTCGAAGTTTTCTTACAAAGGCAAACCAACTGATTGCATCAAGTCATTGACTTTGCATGACAGACTCCTCCCGGATGAGAATGTGACAACAGTAGACATTCACTTGTGTTGCATTGTTGACTCTACAGCAATCCCCCAATGCACAAGGAGCAGACATGCAGCAACAGTGGAGAGGAAAAAACACTTCACAGGAAGAAAACTCCAGCACAACCAGGCTCAGTGTGAGTAGCCTTCTGCCAAAGCCAACTTGGGGTTCTAAGAGATCAAAGAAGACACACAAAACGAACAAAGATGCACTGATCTATAAATACTTTCTATGTTAGAAGTTTAAGAAAGATGTATCATTAAGATGAACAAACTGAAATCAGTCAGAGTAGTAAGATTTAAGCCAGCCTAATGCTGATCCCTTAATTCTTACAAAATGTTCAACCTTTCTAAAACAATGTATCAAATCAGTAACCCACTCCTGTTTAACTTGTACATGGATGACTTGTCGAAACAATTAAACTTCTGTTAAATTGGATGTATGATCGGTGATACTGGTCAATTACTTTAGTGGATGATCTGGCTATCCTCTCACCCTGTCCACTCAGCCAGCAGTGCTGGCTTTCAGAAGCAAAGCAATGAACGTCTCCTCCAATTATGGGTTGAGATATAATGTGCAATACAACGCTAAGAAAACTGTTGTGCTAATATGCTGGACAAAAGCAGACAAAGACATTTGTTTTCCAGACTTTTGGCTCTCAGTGGAGATGTTAAATTTTTGTTCAAGAACCAAATATCTGGGTCACTGCATTGCAGATCAGCTCTGTGATGATTACATATTGACAGTATCGCCTATAGTTTGCCAAGGCAAACATTCTGGTGTGGAAATTTAATATATTCAGAAAATGTAAAAGGTAAGTTTATACGCTTACTGTGCATCGCTCTACATGGCTCCTTTGTGGTGTAAATCTAAAAAAGCTACTACACAGAAGCTTAGTGTGTTTAGCTTAGCATATAATGACCCTTTGAGAATTCTGCTTAAAAATGGATTTTGTAGTGCAAGTGAAATGTTTTGTAATTAATACCAGGTCGTTTCATGAGAAGATAGATTTATAAGTTTAAGTGTTGTCTGTGTAGGGTCTGGAATAGTCTCATTGTAATGATGTCACACCCTTTGGTCAGCACATTACTCTACCAGTCATCTTGTTGGACATACTGGTATGCAAGTGTTTTGTTAGTTTTTACTTAATTTTAATTTTCACTTTTATTTTCTCTCTGCTGTGTATGTTGATCAAGAGTCTTTAAAACATAAAATAAATAAATGCACCTCAATGTGAAGTTAAAATGTTTTTGTCATTCTTGGCTTTCCCGACAGTAATGCTAAATTAATTCCTGGCTATTTACAGCTTTGGCAATGTCGCCCCCTACAGGCCGAAAGGGAGATGGTCAATTTGTTTCTTTTTGAGATAAATAGTAATATAATAAATCAAAACATCAATTTTTATCAGAAATGTATTCAAGCACCCCAGTATAGGATGACCTTACTATACTAATATATATAGATCTATATATAGTCAAAATGACAATACCGGAGACATTGGATAATTGTGCCGATTTCTTTACTGTTTATTTGGTAAACAATCCAATTAGCCAGCACAAGAATGCATCGAGCCACACTTCACACACTTCTAACCCAGCAATAATGACAATTTGTTGAAAGAATACTTTATGAACAGATTTACAACAGTGTTCCACAAAACTAAAAAAAGACATCACCAGGCTACAGGATAAATAGGCTGTTACACTTTAAAACAGGAGAGGCAGGACTACATAAAAAAAAAGCAATATGGTAGAAGCTTGTGGAATTAAAACTTGGCTTTACGATCTTGTAACAAAGTTGATAAAGCTTGAAAAAGAGGCTAACTGAAATTTAAATTAAAAATATGTATCAATGAATCCTTTTTGAGATATATGGTAAATTGAATGAGGGAAAGATGGAAACCAATTTTTCTTTTTACAGCAGTGTCAGATTTGTATGCAACGATGGTCTCTATAGCATAATCCGCTAATTTCAAATGAAAAGCAAACAATAACCAACCCGATGTTTTTTTTTTTTATCTCATTTAATACAGTACCTGTTCATCCAATTTCAAATAATTTTTCTTTAACCAAATAAAACTTTTGTGGTAAGTACCCTTTGCATTAGCTGTAGTTTTAGAGTCACAGATGGAGAGAAATATCCAGAAAATCCTGACATTATAAGAACATTTTATCCTCACTTCCACCTCTTCGCTTTCTACAACATGCATAAAGAAAATGTAGCAGACAGGGAAGGGTAAAGATAGATACCAAAACACAAACGAAACTAGAACATAACTTAAAGTTGGTTTTAACAATAGGACCAGCTTGACCTGTTTTCAAAAACCACACATCAAGCTCTCTCATCGTTTTTTTTTTTTTTTAACCCCTCAAAACATTTTTTCCCTACAAAGTTTATTTGCATAAAGTTTCTAAGAACCACAGTGCGAATCAAGAAGGGAACAGATTGTTTCATATGATCAAACCTCCACACTGGCACTGCTGTTCTTACTCACGCTATGCTTTTCCCACCCGCACAAACAAAACGCGATAAATTGGACCACCTTCTGCGGTTCAGTGGCTGTTAGGATCCAACTCGTGTCATGGTAGTCTTCTTGTCTGAGAAGAAGCTTCTAAGCAGGACCACCTGGCTGATGCTGACCACAAGCAGGATAATGGCCTCTCCGATAGACCAGAAGGCAACACGGGTGTTCAGGTCCTCAGCCCGGCTGCGTCCCTGGGCCTCACGGAGCCGGAAGTGTGTCTGGTAGTCTATGACGGACTTTAAGGCCTCATGGATAGACACACAGGCTGATTCCATCTGGAAAAAGGAAGGAAATCGAAAGCATAACAAACCATGAACTGGTAACGTAGCTAAAGCTACATCCACAGTTCTATTTAATTTTGTTATCCTAACAATAACTAAATAGGAATTTAAAGACAATTTCAGAAGGATTAAAAATATAAAAAACAGGTTATGGCTACTTTAACGTATTTTAACATCTATCATTTTTTATCTTTGATTATTTTATTTCTTTAAAAAACAAAATTGTTGGCTGTTCTTGCATAACTCACTAAAGTTTTGGCTGGGTTCACATGACTTAATGTTCAATAAAGTGATTCTGTGGGTTTGGGACAGTAGTTTGTTTCTTTTTTTTTTTACAGTGGGATCATTCAAGCCGCTAATCCTACAGAGGTAACGGCAAGGTGATGAAAGAGTGGCTCACCTGAGTGAGAGCGGTGACCCTGTTCTCATTGGGGAAGAGGGGAGGGTCATCGCCGACTTGGAAATCAAAGTAAACGGTCTTGTGTGTGAAGGTGGAAAACTCGTTGCTGAAGCAGAATTTGTAGGTGCCGTTCTTGGCTGCTGTGAAGGTAAAACTGTCGTACTGCTTTTTCATCTCTTTGTACAGCGTAGTGCCATCTGGGTCCTCCAGACGACAGTCTACATCATAGTGGCCACCCGTTACAACCTGAGAGAACAAAGGAATGAAGGAGGACCATTATGTCATTCAAACCAATTCTGGTGAGCATTCCTTAGTAAACAGCCTAACAAAAATGAACATCACTGACTAGCTGATGGCTGGTAGATGTATAGAAACTTTCAGGTTTTTACATATGGAGCAAAGCTATAAATCATCCAATGACTGCAACGCTTTTTTAAATTGTGTAAAGTGAACATAGAAGTAGTTTTTAATTGAGCAGTTAACTTGAACCACACAATATCATAAACTAGAATACTTAAGCAAGTCACCCGAAGTTGCACTGATGCGTGGAACCACCCATAAAAGTGATTGTGAAGTGTTTTATAGTAAACATTTGGACAATTTTGATCGCCTAAAGATGCAATATTTCAATTTTTAAGAAAACATGTTTGTGGTTGGTCTTTCAATGATTATCTTAAGACATATCTGAAGATAGATCAAAAGTCTAATTATATTAATTGCTTTAATTATGCATCATTTATTTTCCTATTTTTATATCCTTTCAACTTGAGAAGGGGCCCACAGCTCCCGGAAGAATCTGGGTGTGCTGAGGGACGTCATGCAGGTGAGACATGCCGTGAAAGAAAATCTAAAGGAAGATGCACAGGGAGCGAGTGCCCTGATGGCAGAACCACTTCACCTCAATCCATCTGACGTGAAGGAGCAGCCCCTCTACCTCAAATTACCCCCACATAACAGCTCCTCACCCTAAATCTAAAGCAGAACCTAACAATTAAACAGAATAAGCCAATTCTAGCCACTTTTATGCACAAGATCTCATTCTTTTGGGCTCAATCTATATCTCATTAGCATAGAGAATATAGACAAATTAATAAACCCAGAGCTTAACTTTTTGGCCCAGCTTCTTATTTACCAAAACAGATAAACCACAAGAGATAAGGCCACAAATATATCTGTTCATCTCCTGCTCCATCCTACCATCTTAAACACACTAAGATACTTAAGTTATTTGCCATAACTTGTACATTTGGTCTTAATACCATGTTCTTATTAATTCTTGATTATCTGCTGGTGTTGTAATGCAACTAAATAAGGCTAATTTATGGTGTCCCATTGTGCTTCAACATGCACTGCACTGTTACAACTAAATTGAAAGTAAATAGCAATGTTCAGCTTCTTCAAGAAAGTCACTGGCCCAGCTATGCCTTCCAAAAAAAGTGATCCTCTATAAATTGTACAACTTTCTGTTAAACCATAGTTCCCCATTTTACCACAGCCCTTAAAGGAGAAGTAAACTATGTATTTTTTTCATACCATATACTTTACAACTGGCTCTAAGCTCAACTATTTTGCTATAACTATTTAGCTGTCAAAACTGTAAAATAGTTGCTAATTGCTATTAAAAAATGTTTCTATAACTAAGGCAACTCCTGGACCATCTGAAAATGATAAAAGGCCTGAAGATGAGATTTGATACGAGTTGCTGCAACATAAAAACAGTGAATTGAATCATTAAAAAAGAAAATATAACCACACGATCAATGCATTTGTATAAACAATTTATTTAAATACTGTGCGAATGCTAAAATATAAAAGTTAAGTACGGTAAGATCAATTATAAGACACTCCAAAGCAGTTTATTGGAAATAAAATACCTGAAACTCCAATGTACACTTGGTGCCGATGATGATATCCTCGTAGAAACACTGTTTGGCGTTATCAGGCAGCTCGAAGGTTAGCTCGGAGCCCAGTACCCACCCACAGAGCAACTGGGCCCATAACACCTGCAGCAGCACCCGCAGTGACCTGAACATCTTCAATACCGACAACCAACGACTAAAACCTAAACACATGGGAAACAACCACACGAAAACATGAAACCAAAACCTGTACAAAAGGTGGCCAAAAGGAGTTTAACAGCGATTAAAACATAAGACCGGACATAATATTAGCAGTAAGCAGGTAGCCGAAGCTAACTAGCCAAATATCTTAGCTATGTATTTTTAGAGGTACAACGCTCTTTCCGATTCTCGGCGGTTTTCTATGGTTGTTAAACTCGTTGATTTATACACGTGAATCTACGATCACTCGAACTGTACTTAATGAGTGCATGTTTAAATTCAGTAATTTGTCTCAGTCTGAAATACCGACTCACCTAAAATCTTCACCCGGATGTAACTAATGCTACAAAAAAGTTTTACAAACGTGAGACGAGATTGGCTGTCATTGGTGATAAGCCCGCCTCCCTGTGACTCCTATTGGTCAAAATAGGAAGAAAGAGAGTTTCAGTGACATCATGAGGGCCACATCTTCCGACAACGGAGCGGAACGCATCTTCTTTAATACATTCCAACGTGGCTCTCACTGAGTTGACGGTTGTTACACCATTTCCTTAAGTTGTTTTCAAAATGTTTTGATAATTTAAAAATACTAATAAAAATTAAGTTCATTTTGTACATATGGATCTTGGTATGGATGTATCTAAGTTAAATCGTGCACATTCGTTTTGTTTTAATTATACCCTGCTTTAATTAGTTTATATACATATTCACATAAAAATACAGAAGTTTCCCTTTGTATCGTTACGCAAATCACGAGAGAAAACAAATACTAAGGCAATGCAGACAATTTAACATTTTTTACGATATCTGTGAGACTTTATTCGGACATCCCAGCTGTTTATTCTAAACAGCTGGGATGTCCCAATACAATCTTTTCATTGCTGATACCATAGCGATGTTGCAGCATAATAAAGGTTTCAATAGATTAAAAAAAAATATCAATGATTACAAAATGATTACATTTTGTTTGATTATTTTCTCCCTATAATAAAATGCAACTTAATAATATAACTGTAATTTATAGAAAAATATATATATATATATTTATTTTCCGAAAGCTAACAAAACATGCAGGTGCAAAATGAATGCACATACATACACTGATAAAGTTAGTGCTGAGCATTCATATTTCTCCACAGTAGAGTCTGGAAGGCTTTAGGAGAAAACCTATTCTGAGCATTGATACTATTAATGTTGCTAATTTCTTTAGTGCAAATAATTAAACTGTATATATCTAATATATCTGTAAAATATGAACAAAATGCATTTTCATGCATTGTTTCTGTCCCTTATTTTGGATATAGATAGATAGATAGATAGATAGATAGATAGATAGATAGATAGATAGATAGATAGATAGACAGACAGACAGACAGACAGACAGACAGACAGACAGACAGACAGACAGACAGACAGACAGACAGACAGACAGACATCATGTAAATTAAAAAGTGAAATGACCTGATCGTACCACACCAACCTGTATGATTCATTCCGTCTCGCCATCTCGCGATATCTTCTGCGAGATTACAGTGAAGGGAGGGCTGCATGGAGAGCTGAAAAGACAAAACAAAAGCCCTTACATTTCAACTAACAGGCGCTGGTCGCTTTTTTATTTTAATATTTTTATTAACCAAAAACATATTTCCCCTTTTTCATAATCTCTTTATTTTAACAGCAATATTAGGTAGGTTTTGCATGATGCCAAGTAGCACGTCTTTGTTGGAGGCCGATGAGGGAGAGCCCGAGGTCCCACCGCCGCTGGTACACGCTTTCGCCGGCATGGGCCTCGACGAGCACCTCGGCAGCCAGAGCCAGCCTCCTGAACAACCGGAGGATAGTGTTTCATTTCACCATCAGCTGCCCGCAGTATCTCAGTTCAGCATCCTCGGTACAGTCCTCGACTTGAAGCCTCTCCCGCTGCATCGGCCGCCCTCGGGGGATGAAGCGAACAAATCGGCAGAGGACGAAGAGCTCGAGGGGATAGCGGCCAGTTCTTCGGGCTCATTGCTAGCAAAGGCCCACCGCCATCAGCACCTCCCATCGGGGCAAAACGGCACCGTGATAGAGCCGCCGCATGTCGAGACGGTATTGTTATACAACGGAGACGAACGGGATGACAGTGGGGTTGGCGGCGGCAGCAGCGCTCTACCTCCGCCCGGCATGGTGATGCTTCCACCCGGTGTGTACGGGGACTCTGGCTACGAGGCCGAACACTCGCTTCTGTCTCGCAGAAAGAGCGTCAACACGACCGAGTGTGTGGCAGTGCCGAGCTCCGAGCATGTTGCCGAGATTGTGGGCAGGCAGGGTAAGAGTTTGTCTGGTGCGGTTGCTTTGATTATGGGCTAATATTAGATGCATGACGAGTTTTCTTCTAAACTATTTAATGTAGGTTACATATATATGTTTTCAGTTTAAATTTCAAGTGTAGAGGCTTAAAATAACTTACTAACTGAATTATTTAGACTTTTTAGCTACAACAAGGCTGAAGTAAGCATTCGATTTAAACCTCTTTACCTTCCTGTTGCTATTTTTCTGCGTATAACCTCTCCAAAGCATTAATACGCTGTGGATTGCAATCCAAAATCCATGAGACAATCAAACCTTAACCAGGCCTTACTAAATAATTAAATATATACATCTTTAAGTCAAAAATGTATTATGTGGGGTTGTTAAATGTGTAAAAACTCAAAGATAAGCTTTTTTTTCGCGTGTCACTAGGACTCAAACTTAAAATGTAAATGATCAGATATGAATATGATTAATTGTAAAGAAAAATAAATTGCAAAAATTACCTGACTTTAATGTGACAGACAAATTAAACACGTTTGACATTTACCCTTGCTTTTCCTACACAATCTAAAGAATTTACAGTTTAGTTTTAGTATGAAATGCGATAGAAATGGTCAATGTCAGAGTTTTAATAGCTTTATTCTTGTTATTAATTGAACTTATTGGGGATGTCATCAATCAAGCCTTGATTCTTTGAAAACAACAGCATGGTCCATTTAGTCAACTTGACTAATTCGAAGCAATCAGTCACACGCTTACTTCAATGTTGTTAAGCTACAGCGTTTGGGGTTAGCTTGAGCTAGCATAGCTCTCCTGCTAACTCGGTCAAACACCACCCTGACCCAACAACCTTAAGAAAAGTTTACATTTTAATCTGTTAATTGTGTCTGTCTTATCCAATCTTTCGCTCTTATGAATAAAAAATGTGAAACTATTGACGTGCTTTTTGGGCATGAGAAGCAGCATTAACCGACTCTGGTCCATCTTTAACCCGGCGTTGCTTTGTCTCCGAGTGGAAAAGAAAGAACCGATGGTCACCATTGCTTTGCCACATCAGCTGCCGTAGCTTTAGCTTTCTCTTTGTTGAGAATTTATCTCTTACAATTGAAACATAAAAAACTAATTTTAATATAAAAGAAACAAAAGCAAAAAACTCTGCTACCACCTATGTGTTATGATTTTACACAAGCTTGATATAGTTTAAACTGGTTGGGTGAGTGTTGTTATGCAGGGTTTTAGATCAGGTGGGGGAGGGTGGATGGTGTTGACAACAACAGGAAATGACTCTGGTAATAATGTTGGACTCTCAACAACTGTTAAAAGGGAATATTTAATTCATAAGCCGGGCTACTTGGAAGTGGAATTAATGGCTGGAAATGAGACTGGGTGCTACTAAAGTTCAGGCTTAAGTCTATTTACCATTTTAAAAAATCCCCTTTTTATAGCCACAAAAAAGTTAGGGTATGTAATTTCATCTCCATAATTTCCAGGGGGTGGATGAGCATGGAAAAATATTCAGTGTTGAAAGATGTTAGTATTTCCAGAACTTTTATCTCAGACTGTTGTCGAAATACTGGCTTATTTTTCCCCTTTCTTTGTATTTGTGTTTTTCTTTTTTATTCCCTTCATCTGTTGTCTGTCCTCTTTCTTTTTTTCCCTTGTCTTTCCATTAATATCATTTTCCCCTTTTCTTCCTTGTTTCATTTTTTTCCATCTCTTTTTTTCCATGTTCCCTCCTTTTGATCCATCCATCCACTGACATCAGCTTTCAGTTCTTCTTTTCCATACAATTGAAGCCAATCTTTTTCATCTTATTCCTAGATTAAAAACTGCAAACATGTTTAGCTTTCAGTTTTAGTGTAAAAACATTGACCAGTTTCTCTGGGTAGACAATGTTAAAAAGAAACTTCCAGCACTGATTTACCCAACAGTCGACGGTTAAAGATGGGAAAAACAAATCTCCTAAATTTACCTAGTTTGGTTGTTTTATTTTGCCTTAAGCAGCTTGTAGTTATTTCTTCATTAACAAAACACCTTTTACTCCTTTTTTTGGCTACTTCATCACCTTTTGCTTTGATGCTGTTCCTCCAGGCTGTAAGATAAAGGCCCTTCGAGCCAAGACAAACACCTACATTAAGACACCGGTGAGGGGAGAGCAGCCTGTCTTTGTCGTGACCGGGCGCAAAGAAGATGTGGCCATGGCGAAGAGGGAGATCCTCTCTGCAGCTGAGCACTTCTCCCTGATCAGAGCCTCTCGGAACAAATCTGGCCCTTTGTCAGCTGCGACTAGTTTGGGGACTCCTGCTCTACCCGGGCAGACAACCATTCAGGTCGGCATCCACGCACCCCCTGACAGCGTTTCTCTCCACCACCATCTTTTTAAAATTGAGTTACATTAAAGAGGCGGTAATACTTGTGTTTATTTTTAAACCATCAGGTGCGGGTCCCGTATCGTGTTGTCGGACTGGTTGTGGGCCCCAAAGGTAAGTGTTTAGCTTATAGCTTCCCCCATGACAGTGTGTTCCAATTACTTTCATGTTTTAAAAAAAGGGAATGGGAATGTTTTGTTCACCATTTTTTTTTCGTCAGTATTATTATTATTAGCTGGAATCTTTAAAAGGTCATATGATGTGTTCTATTTATAGATTTGTTTTATGTTGTTATCTGACATGATCCAAGGGTAAAATGTAGTGTTTGTCGAAGGTAAAAGTTTTGTCGTTGAAAAATGTCAGGTATGTTGTCTGATAACAGAAGAACATAAATAACTCCAGCCTTAGGATTGTGTTTATTATCTCGAAGTATTCACATAAACAGAGACCTATTCTGGGGCTCATAGATCTGCCTCAGTCTTCCTTGTTTTCTTCAGTACTTTTGCTCTTTCATTTTGAGTTCATTGGTGATCTACCTTTTTATTTTTTAAAGAATATTTTTACTTGATAAATACAGGTAAGAATTCGGTCTCAATTTCAATAGAATCAGTTTTTGTTTTTTTTCTAATTTAGCGTTGCACTTTTAAATGTTTCTCTCCCTTAGACTGGATTTTAGTGCTTTGCACTTTAGCCAGGTGAGTCATCAGAGCAGCCTACGGTTAAAAGCAGTAATTTTGCCCAGCTGGGTTTCTTTAAAGCCAGGGTTTATTATAATCACCAGCACCATCCGAAGGAGTGTAATTATTGAATGTATAGAGCTTTGTGCAGAGTTCTGTGTTACTCTGCCTGTGGTTTTGTCAGGTTCTCCAGCTGCAGTTTGAAACGGGTCTGCTTTTCATCCAGAACTCTCAGTACTTTACACTTTTTATCTTCTTGGCAGTTTTGGTCCTTTTTTTTTTTTTTTTTTGGTGAATTCAGGTTACTTAACCTAATGTTTTTCAAACAACCGTTTTCTTTTATTGGGTCTTAATTTATTGGCGGTACATTCAGTGACAAATGGATCAACTTTATTTCCAGCTTGAAATAAACATTTGTTTTTCATTTTGAGACGTGTACTGACCAAGCACTCTGTTAGATGTAACTTTTTAATGTCTTTAAACAAATGGTTAAAGCGTCCAATCACACGGCAGTAACCCAGGCATGCTGAGGTTTAGGAAGAAGGAAGGGGATTTTATAAACTGATAAATTAGGGCGATTTTTGAGCAGGTTTACAGAGAATATTCTGGGAAAAAATGTCTACATAGAGATACAGCAGCCTTTCCTGCTCACTGAAAGCACATCCTCTCCAAACTCAAACATTTTGGATTTAAAAACCTGTTTTCTGGTCCAGTAAGCCTAGATTTTTAGCTCTGACAGCGAGGCGGTCGGTTCACAGCTTAGCATAACCATGAAAGCATGGATTCCCTTCCTTGATCAGCCGCTAGCCGGAACATGTCGGCTTGGTAAATATTTTCTTGGCTCAGTTGGTCTCTGAGCACCAACAGAGCTCCATCTAAACAAAAGGTGACCCAGGTGTCATTTCAGGATGATGCACTGCGTCACAAATCATCTTGCCTGGAACAATAAGTTGACTGTACTGCTGTGTTCCCACAGTCACCAGATTTAAATCTAGAAGCAAACCTTTGAAATGTGGTTCAGCAGACGGATAAGCAGCACCTTAAGATGCTGAACCAAAGTCTGTAATAAAGAACTATTAAGAATCAAGGTAGCTGCTTGAGGCTGAAGGTTGTCACACCAGGCAGAAGCAAGGCTAATGCCTAACAGAGAAGAGATGACCTTTATTTTCTAATTTCTAAAATTCATGGGTTTCAGCAACAAGTGAAATGTAATTCCAAGGGTGTTGATATGCAGTTAAAAAATAAAATCAAAACATAATGTAGGAGACGGTACATTAAGGGCAAATTAACAACTTCTAAAGAAATACTTTGCTACTGATGCGATTTTAAAAAACAAAGTGTTTAACTGAGTGGGTCAAGAAATGTGTAAAATATATGGTTATATCAATGCATATAACAACCACAGAGGATGGTTTATATAAAATAAAAGTTAAAGAAAAAGAGTGCAGATGTGGCTAAAACTTGACCTAATATACAAAAAAAAAAAGATTTTTGATTAAAGCTTAAAGGGATCTTTTCTCTGAATTAGTTATAGAGTTAAAGCTACGCCCTGAATCCAAGTTAATGTCATCAAACTTATGACTTTTTATTTTTCTAATCTGTTCGTCTCTCCCAGGAGCAACCATCAAACGCATCCAGCAGCAGACCCACACCTACATCGTGACTCCTAGTCGGGACAAGGAGCCGGTGTTTGAGGTCACTGGGATGCCGGAGAACGTGGACAGAGCGAGGGAGGAGATAGAGGCGCACATCGCCCTCCGCACCGGCAGCTGCGGGGGCGTCGAGGCCCCCGGCGTGGACAACAGCGATTTCCAGTTCAATGGCACGGATGTCAGCTTCGAGACCTCTGCACACCCCGTCGGTCTCGGCGAGGCCGGGTGGCTCCATGCAGGGGCGTCATCACCGGGGGGAGGAGGAGCCTTGCTGCCAGTCAGCGTCAGTGGTTCTCAGCGGGGCAACAGCAATATCAGCGGCTCTGTCAGAATGTCTTCCACCTACCGCAACGACAGCTCCAGCTCCCTGGGCAGCGGCTCCAGCTCGGCTGACTCCTTCTACGGCGGCGGGAACGGGAACCGGATGGCCGATTTCAGCCCCACCTTCCCCTTCAACGCCAACGCTAACAACAACAACAACAGTACAAGCAGCAGCACAAGTTTCTGGTTTGGCGATAGCCTCCTCGGCGTGGGCTCTGAAGAGCTCTTCAGCATCGGAAGCGGGGCCTCCTCTTCAGGATTTGAGCCGTTAACCATTTCCACTGCCCATACCTCGCAGTCCGCTGCCCCACCGCACATCTGGAGCCCCTTCGTGGACCAGCAGTCACTTCAGGCCTTTGACTCCCTGCAGTCCCAGGTAAGTATTCCTGCAGACGAGGCTTCCAACCATGAATAGTTACGGTTGTCTACAGACTGCTGCTCATTTCTGCAGACCAGCCAACCTGGCACCCCCCGCCTCTCTCCAACCTTCTCTGGGACCGATGCCTTGGAGCACCCTCAGGCCCAGCGTGTTCACCGACGGCCTTTCGGCTCAGCAGGAACCCTTGACGTCCACAGGATCCCCTCCTACAGCTCGGCCTTCTCCTCCTCCAGTGAAAGCACCTCCTCCTCTTCGCCTCCCGAGTCCTCCTTCTATCGACCGGGGCTTGGGTCGTCCGGGAGGGGGCAGGAGATCTGCATCCAGTGTATGGAGAACCAGGTGATCGCTGCCTTGGTTCCCTGCGGCCATAACCTGTTCTGTCTCGATTGTGCCACACAAATCTGCCAGGGCCCGGAGGCCGTGTGCCCTGTGTGCCTGTCCCCAGCCACGCAGGCCATTCAGCTGCGCAACATGTGATTATTTTAAGCCATTTTTTTTCCCCCCACTCAGTCGCTGACACCCGTTGCTCACAGCGTGAGTGTTGGATTTACAAAGCAAGACCCCTAATCGATATGTAGATATGTCCTCACCCCCAGCTTTTTCCAGGCTGGCGTTAATTTGACAAAGGTGCAGAAAGTTGAAGTGGAAAGGTGTTTTATTTGGGCATGGGTTGGGGTGTGGAGCCCAGTCTTGTGCCTGCTATTGTGAAGTATTTTTCATTGAATTGGGGGGGCTTTGAGTCCTTTATGTAGCATTGGGATAGTTTGGCATTTATTTTTTTTTTTTTTTCCTTTTTCACACGTTTTCTTTTTCTTATTTAGAACAAAAATACATTTCTTCCTCCTTTTATAATTTTTATTTTTATACATTAATGTATATAAAAAAAATATTTTGGCCTTTAGGGTCAACACTTTATTTTTTACATTTGAACATCTCAAGGCGTTTTATCCCGAAATCAAATCTGAAAGAACAGGAAGCGCGGCTGTTTTTCATAAAGCAGGACTTCATATCAGTACGACAGAAACGGAGACAACCAGGCTCCAAATTCTAGTTTGCACTCCCAAGACGAGTTCTTAAAACCGAGTCGGACATATAACTGGATCGTTTTCACACTCCACCTTTAGACCACAGGATGTTGCGCTACTTCAGGATCGCCATGTTGCTTTCAGATTATATTCACACCAGTTTACGGTAAACTCGTGCCTAATTCCCGAGCGTAAATGTACAAGGCGAGTGGGTTTAACCGACATGGTGTTGCTCCGTTTTTAAAGCAAACTTGTGGCCTTTTTTTTTTTTTTTTTCTTCCTAAGGTAAAGCCTGCAATTATCTTCACAACACTATATCCATAAAAATAAAACAAATCCTGATCGGGGGCTCAAAGGAACACAAGCTGACAGGTGGAAGTGCTTTATGGTTACCTTACTGCACCTTGACGAAACAATCTTCTTTCTTTCCTCTCATAGTTTTGTTTACATGTACATATGGAGAAACCAGGCGCTGGTTTTCACCTCGAAGGCAAGGCACGTCTTTTGTAACATTCCTCCTCCCTGGTATCATAGTCACTTTTAAATATAGGCGAGGCTCGCCGTTCTTAAGGGAAGCATCACTTGGGAGCAAAAACTGGCAAAATGTTTATTTTATTTTTTTGTTCCAGCTGTGATTTGGAAAAAGTCCCAGTAAAGTTTCTACTGGCTCTACATTTTTTTTTCATAAAGCCATCTTGAGTCGTCTCTTTTAACTTGAATGATGATTTACTTGGACTGCTCCATCCCACGGCTGTCTAGTTTATTCCACGGAGACGGGAAACAGAGATGAAGGCCATCCGTTGTTTTGTTGTTGTGTTTTTTTTTTTTTTTTTTGCACCTCGTCTCTTCAGGCCGTTCCTAAAATCCTTTTCAGATTTCAACCATTTAAGGAAGAAGTAGGTAAATAAAACTCTATTTTAAAAAAAAAGCAGTTTAAGCACAAAACTCAAATACAGTTACTGTACAAAAGTGTTCATCCTCATGGATTATTTTTGTTCACATTTTGTCATGAAACATCAACACTTCCACTTATTAATATTTGTTGGGATAAACCAGTGCAAAGCAGCATATTTGGTTCAGAATAACCCAATAAATAGAGATGGGTTCAGCCTCTCTGACACAAAGATTGTATCATCTCAACTCTAGCTGTACTTTCTACTTTCAGTTTCAGGCTCCATTTAAACCAACAATGTGTGGTTTTAACATAAAAAAACATGTGAACACTCTTAAAAGCTATTAATACTTCTGCAAAGGATTTAAATCAAGCTTTGCTTGGTTTCTGCTGGGGTTAAACTTGTAAAGATTTTCAGCTCATTTTTTTTTCCTTACAGTAATGTGCACCTCTAAGCACATACTTGTGTCACACTATTGAGCAGTTTGGACAAACATTCTCTCTCTTCCTCCATGCATGGATTTTTGTTGGTTTTCTTCTTATTCCTCTTCTTCCATCATTCTCTGAAAGGTACATGTTGAAATCATCTCAAGTATTAGCTTTAAACACCAGTGTCTGTAGACTTGTAGGACTGAAAACATGCAGACATGTTGAAGGAGGGGGAAGCAGCTGGAACGATTTCACTACAGAAGGTCAATCCTGTTGCTTGCTTTCTTTTTGTGGACGTTGGACTGAGTCTCTCCAGCATTCCAGCTGTGAACAGTATTTTTTTTGTAGTATTTTTGGACCCATTACATCACTTCAACCTGAACTCTCCTTCCTCTGCATCCTCTTCCTCCTGGGTGGGTGAGCTTTTGGTTAGAAAACAGAACCAAACAAGATCCAAACGTGCAAAAAGAACAGAAAAAAAAAAAGAATCCCACCTCATCTGCATATGTCTCCTATCCGTCCCGATTGTTTTCATTCTCTCTACAAAAGAACTGATCTGTTTTTTTTTTTTTTCTATTATTAATATTCTCTTTCCGTATGAGGGAATGCAATACACGATCTACCCTCGGATTACCGACATGAACCCACCGACCTTTGGTTTATTTGTGTATGTATTCTATAAGAATTACTGTTAATGACTGAGAAATATACAGAACTTATTTTTTATTTTGTTACATTTCGTATATACATAAATATATCTATATCAAAATGTTTACAATAATATTTTAAATTTGTTTCTATTTTTACTTTTTATTATTATTTTTTTTTTTGGGAGTGATTTAAGCGAATGAAGAGCTAGAAATCCAGAAAAACGTTGCAGAGGAAAGCGTCTCAGTGCTATCTGCTTGTAGTCTAGTTAGTAGTTTACAGTATTGAGGATGATTAATAGTATCGATAGCTGCCGTTAAACCTAGTCGAAAGTGGAATGTGCATCACAAGCATGTCTTCATCATTTACCGCCATAGAGGAACTTCACTGCAACTGTAAAAAGGCCAAGGATTCAAGCTGCCTGTCAATTCTGTACACCACCAAAATTAAGAGCGGTATAATATTAAGATGTATCTTCGATTATCTATCTCTGCATACATATTGTTCAAAGCTGTACCTACGGTTCAAAGTATTTGCTAATTTTACTACACTTTTGTTATGTATATGTGTAGAAGGAGTCTTAAGGCATAAAAATTCTTCAAATTAAGTCAGGAGTTTAAAGCAGACTATATTTTATAATGGCCTTTTAAGTTATTGCGGCCAAAGCACTGATATTATATATTTGCTGTAAAGAGAATTTTAAGAGTTTTATTTTTCTGATATTAAAGTTACGTAATAAAGACGGTTTCATTTTAAGCCACTTCAGATTTCTCTCGTTCTTTTTGTCAGTTATGTGTGGTTTTAGTGGTTCCCAGTGGAGACTGACGATCAGTTTAATGGGAGGAGAAGGGTAAGTTGTGTTTACTTTCTGTTAAACCAGGTTTTAAAAAAAACACTTCAAATCTTTGAGCTTAGAAGTATTTGAAGAAAAAAAAATCCCAGTTTGGAGTGCTATAAGCATTACACCACTTTTATTGTCCCCATTAGGAGAGGAACAGCCTTCAAGGGTTTTTATTCTAAATAAAACAATTTCAAGATTTTATTTTGATAGGCCTTCAAACTCAAATTAGATTGCTGGTAATAAAAACAATCTTTTTTTTTTCAGCTGTTACTTGAATAGGACTGCAACTAACAATTATTTTGCTAATTGGTTCATCTGTTGATTATTTTTTCAACTAATTAAATGGTAAAAAGGTTCCTGAAAGAAGATCAACCAGGTAAAAGTAAAACTTTCCACCTGAGGTATTCTGGATAAAGAATATTAACGGACAAAAAAGTTTTTTTTAATTTTAAATACAAAGTGTATATATATTTTTACAATTTTAAATAAATTATAAATTCCGTTTTAAGTGGGGTGATCTGTCAGCTAAAGGTATGTTTTAGTTTCTATACTCCAGTTAACGATGCATTGATTACTAAATTAGTTGACGATTATTTCAATAATAGATTCATCTGATTATTTGTTTCAGAACAGAATAAGATGAGTTTATTTAGACAACATATTGATATTACTATAGCAAAATCAAAAGAAAGTAACTAGTTATTGGCAGAGGTGAGAATAAATAACTTGTCTTTGGTTATATTTATGGATCTTTAGGAATTAATGAGAATAGCATTAGAATAGAAAAATCTTTTCTATAAACAGAGTTAA
>JAUZNJ010036602.1:0-11787 GCA_034780135.1 Jordanella pulchra
TTGAAAAAATAAAAAAAAATAAATTTAAAAAAAAAAAAAAAAAAAAAAAAAGGACCTAAGACCAGGAAAAGGCCTTTACTCCCTCCAGCAGACCTGACAAGCTTCCAATCCAACCTGTTGTAACAACAGCCGTGATACCATTACCAAATTTGGAACATCCACTATGAAACCACATCAACAAACACTCAAAAGTCAATTACCTCATCGTGCAGAGGTTACAAATTCTCTGACTGAAACTTTAGAAGATGTTTCCAAAGCATACTTGTTGGAAATTAAAACACAGAGGAAGTTAACACCCATTCAGATTGAGGTGCCGACTCTGAACAATAGCACTAGCTCTTTTTTGTCTACTATAGATATTTTCAAACTTTACAGAGTAAAGAATATTTCCAAGTATTGAGAACCTTGATTGACCCAACTGACCAAGTCAGGAGTGAAAAACAAACCAGACTGTGTGGACTCATTTTAATTATTAATGGCACCCTATGCATATAAAAAGTCTTTAGTTCTTTTTGACTTATCATCATTCAGTATTCTGGGCTTTGATATGAGCAGGCATGATAAGCATGTGAAAATCAAATGCGAAACAAACTTAGTACAAAAGCAAGTTGTAGTGATTCCAATTTGGTGAGACAGCCTTGAAGGAAGTCTACTGAAAGTATCCGTGTCTTTAAAGATACCATCAAAGTGCAAATAACGGTTTGCAGTTTTCTACTTTCAATAACCTACGTTTGATAATGTCAATGAACACATAAACCATCAGGATGGTCTATTAAATGCCATAAAAAATGTTTTGACAGCTGTAAAAAGGACATGAACACAATTGGTATTATCAAAGTGTACTGATTTTACCTCAAATGTGAAACAAATCTTAATACTTTTCAAGGATTTAATAGTTCAGAAATATATTTTTTTTCCTTTCTTGTAGTGATAAGAATCCCCTATAATTCAAATGAAAAGGAATCAAATAATTTAGGTTGAAAGGATTAAAAAAAAGAAAAGTGCAATAACTTTGATGCAACGGTTTGGAAAGTGCTGAACTAAGGGACTTCATCTGATTCAATTGTAGCAGTCACTCTTCAGTCTATCAGCATGCAACATCTGAACTTGAAACTATCTGTCAACTCTAGCCTGCAGAAACTCTATATCTCTGAGACTGAGGAAATTCCTCTCCAACTAGCCGACTTCAAAACTTTCCATTTGTTGAGTAAAAAATATTTGTGTTTATTTATATGCATGTCTGGACTCAATGTAATGCTGTAAAACTGAATCTTTTGAGTCTTCAAGCAGATACTTAAAGGCTGACTAGTATTTGGAAGTGTTCATAATTGTATACATGAAAACCCCCACTTTACTTTAACTGAAGGTAAAGTGACCCTATAGCATGACATCCTGCCACAATCATGTTTTGCTGAAAATGTTCTTATGGTAAAACACAGTTCAGAAAATACACCTTCTGAAGTGTTAATATTGGCTTTTAACAGCGTTCTTTAGCTGTTTGTCAAAAGTATAGAAAATAGCTACACTTTGTCATTGTAATCCAATACCTTCTAAAATTATTCTGTGTACAAGAGCTGGTGGTAGAGCTTATTTTTTAAATTAATATTCTGTAAACCTTTTAAATTGCAAATGGCGTAAAACTCCCACGCTAATAAATGTGTATATTGGTGAAGTATTTGCACCCTTCTTCTAAATGATAGAGAGGTTTCCATCAACCTTTTTAGCACATTTCAAAGTGTCTCATTAGTCATGGAAACAACAAAATCTGAATGAACCAATTTGAATTTCGCAAAAAGGTTTTTACACTCCCTTGAGGCGGTTTTGGCTGCTGTGAAAAGGTGTAAATGCACTAAAGAAGAAAAGAAAACACATTTTTAAATAAGCTACGACGTAGCAAATATTGACCTCACATGACTGATTAGCTGTTTCTGCCACCACTGGTGTCATGAATGGAGCATTAGCATCACATTTCTATCTCTAGGTCTCTGGATGTCATGACCCATTGCCAACACTAGTTAACATGATAAAGTGAGTAAAACTTGACAGATTACAACTCCTTTAATAACTTTATAACAGTTTGCTAAAAATGTCCATGAGGCTGTTTGTTGTTTACGTTACAAAAACAGTGTGCATGTTTAAAAGCCAATGTATATAATTTCCTACTCTAACAACGGCACCTTGCAACTAGTTAATAAAAAAAGAGACATGATGGAGTTTCCTAATGGTACTGCCACCTCTGCCCAAAAGACTAAACTGCAGCACTCTTCTGCTCTTCCTCATAGCACACGCTCCAACTTGACAAGATTTTTTTCTACTTTTTCCAACTCACTTTGCCATTGGTGTCTGAGTGGAGCTAGATGCCGGTAACTTCTGAGAATCCACAAAATCCAATGTTTAATATAACGCTTTGATTGTTTGCTACATTGTACCCATTTAACACGGATGTGCTTGACGTCACATCTCCAAAACAGCGTGGGAACAATCTACCGCAAATGCATTCAGGGAAAATAGGCTACAGGCTTACAGAGGCATTAATGCTGATATACTGAGGTGTCGGTTTGCTCATCAAACGATGTTTTAGTTGTATAGGGTCAAGTTAAAAGGCTATTGTAGAGATATTTTTCAGTAATAATCTCTTGAAATAATACCAATAAAAACTACAAACATATCATCTCAAAGTCTTAGTTCTTGAATCAGAACAACTCAAGCTTTGCCTGGTTAGAAGGAGTTAGAAGGAAAAGAAAATATGATAAAGAAACATTCTCTCTTGTTTCTATCTTCATTTTTTTCACGTTGGGATTATTGTCATGCTTTATTTACCACCAACTATTCCCATAATGAGGATAATAGCAGAGGGAGTATTAGGAAACCACATTACCTCTGGTTTCTGATGCAGGACTTTTCTGCAAGGGCTGAGTTTGAAATTTCATCAGAAAGTAGTAATTAATATAGAAAAGGTAATCAAATAAAAGTGGCTACATGTGTAAAGCACAGGTAACATCATCTAAAAACAATACTATAGGAAAAAAAGCAGTCCCGTTTTCATGAGATTGGAGATGAAAGAAACAGGAAAAGAAGTCAGTATGGCAAAGCCAAAAGTTAACTATATAGTTAATCCATGTTTATCTAATATCATCAAAACCAAGTCCTCGCCCTTAACATTGCAACACTTTTTGCAGTAGCTATGAGACACAGACAAGACATTTGTTATTTAAAAAGGTTTTCTGTATGGATTCATTGTTTACAATAAAACTTGCACCAACTAACTCCAACGGTACTTTCCTAGTTAAATAAAGGTTCAATCAAATACATAATCAATCAAATTTAAGCTGTACTGTTTAAATGTAAAGCACTGCGTGATGAAATTCTTCATGCCATTTGTAAATCTTGAACATTTCAGTAGCTCTTGAATAACAAATGTTTGTTGTTACACTGTGCAAGTATCAAAAACATGTCACAACTTGTGTGATATCTGCAAGGTGGCATACTGGCCTATCACAGATACTTTAAGATACAGGTGATGAATGCTTGTGGTATGAATTCTTGTGAAGAGAGATGTTTGGGATACTACAGGAGAGCAGCTTGTGCTGTGTGCAGCACATTCAGCACAGCACAAATCCCAGCTGAGCAGTTACTGCAGTTTTGCTATTCATTTTTAGTTTATAAAGCACTCTATAAAAAATAAAACAATAGTATTAGTAAGGAGTAAAGAAGGAAAGAAAATAAAAAAATTGTTTAGTGTGAAAAGCTTGTGTCTGTGTCCATTCATACGCAGGGGTCACCACAGTAAGTCATTTTGATTTGCTCAAAGACTTTTTTGCCTGATGGCCTTCCTGACACAAGAGGGATTTAAATGTAGGTCCCTTATATTACACCACTTCACTATGAGGATGGAACTAAAAGCTGTAGATTGATATGGGGAAGCAATTATGAAACTCTAGACAAAAGGCTGTGCTTAAATCGCGGTCCCTGACTACTTAAAGATATCCATACAGAAGAGGGCAGGAAGTTGTTGGCGCTAAGTGAGGAAGTAACCCCATTTCCTGGAATTGCTCCTCAAGTCTCTTTATCTAGCAAGGTAGAAAAAAAAATGTGGCCTTGGTAATTTGCAATAAAATACTTTTAGCTCAGCATGTAGCAGAGAGAGAGAGAATAAAAGAGAAACCTCAAACTAAACGCATTCCCCCTGAAGGGAGCTTTCCAGGCCCACACAAACAGCAACCAGAGAATCTCGGCCTAAAACTCACACAGGCTTCAAGTATTCATTTCAGGTCTGCATCAGATTCAGGGTGGTGTCCAACTGTAGAGGTAGATAAGCGCCAGCAAAATCAGGTAATTCATGTGATTAACTGGGATGTCTGAAGCTAATTCTCAAGAATTCCCCCCCCCCAAACTTTAAAGTCTTCTTAAATCCTGATCTACTACAGAACCCATGTGCACAGGGATATCCCTGCCTTCTGTGACTAAATCAGTCACACAAGTTCCTGCACAAATTCAATAACACACCATGACAGGCCAAATACAGAAAAGCAGGTTATTAGTTTCTAAAGACAAAGGGGTGATTTAAATAAAGTATATAAAAAAGTATCAAGGTAAAATCTACTGTGACACTGCTAAACACATGGAAAACCAGAGTCTTCACAGAATATAAAGTTGGGCTGAGCTGTTTTGAAACACCAGGACACCAGAACATACTGTTGTGCACATGTTACTGTCAGCATGCGTCAGAGTGTGATTACAGAAAGAGACAAAAACAAGGTGAGCAGTCCAGAAAAGACAAATGTAGGGAATTTCCCCACCCCTTTCAGATTCAAAATTATCATCCTTGCAAAGCATTATGTTTAATTTATTTCAAACGTGCTGGATAAACCTGATGCATATTAAGACAATCATATCAGTACGTTTCAAAAAATGCTCAAAATCTTAAGCTGCTTTGTCAACCTGTGTTCTTGAACAACACTGTATTAGCTACATATTTAAGATCACAGAGTATAAAAAGGCATTAGAGCTGCAAACGTTGATATCTTGTAATTATCAGTATCAAACATGTAGATTTTAATATCTGCTTCAAATTAAAATGCGATGCAGTTTAATAATAACATAGATGGTCTAATCACCAACTATTTCCACAGAAATGACTTTTAATGTCTTGATTCTTTTTCTTTTAACATTGTTTTCTCTGTATTTCTCTGTTCAGTATAGCTAGCAACATTGCAGATGAAACAAATGACTTCAGTAGCACCAGATAGGCTTGGACTACATACCCATCACAAGATATTAAAATATCCCACCATGGTTTAAAGCTCTTTTCATAAGTTGACCTCAATCTACACTTGCATGAATACAAAGAATTTATCTGTCAAAACATCAGCTTCCCAATTATTAGTCAATATGCCATTGTCCATGTTATATCTGGGTTTTTGTACTAACAAATTTAAGATACTGAATTCTGCTTTTCCACATGATAAATTCTGAAATTAAGCCATCAATGCAATATAATAAACCAACCGAAGCCAAAAAACCCAAACTAATGTTAATATAGAGCACAGACAGAAATAGATCTGAGAGAATAAGAAACCTTTGAATCAGAAAGAAGATATTCTAAGTCACATTATTTCAAACAGCCACAATGAACAGTCCAATCTGGAGGTCAGTAAATAATGCAGTGATGTGGGCTCATTCAATGAAAATCTTTGTCTTCCAGAACATAGGCCAAAGCTTGATCCAGATAAATCACATTTCACACCACGCTTCAGCAGGGGTCAAATGGAAGTAAACCATGGATGGCACAATTGCTGGCCTTTTTCAGCTTGCACAAGGCAATACATACACACACCCAAACAGATGCAGATACGCATGGTGGTTTGTCTACTGTTCGCACTGGGGTAAAATATGCAGCCATATGTATGCCCACACCCAGAGAGTAGCACCAGGTCGTGTGGCACAACAATGACACCTACGCTAGTTCAAGAAGAAGACTGTACGGCCACCACTCTGTCAAACTGTTCGCCCCTGCCTCACTAAGCTGTAATCCACTCAACTTTAAGTGCCTTATTTGGGGTCATTTTGACAGCAATTATTTCAGAAATGAAAACGGTTTGTTACCTCCGCTAAGGAGGTTTTGTTTTCATTGGTATTGGTTTGTCTGGTTTTTTTTGTCTGTTTTCAAAATAACTAAAAAGATTATGGACAGATTTTTCTATAATTGTTTTTGAAAGATTCAGTGAATATCTTAAGGTGGAATATGTCAAGGGAAATGAGCTACTTGAATTTATCAATTCTTTGTTATCTAAGCCAAGCATATATTCTCGATATTATGCACTAGAAAACTATAATATGCAACAACATAATGCACGAGAAGGGATATTCCAAAGCATAGTGTCAATTTAATAAGAAAAATGAAAGCAGCATTGTTTGTACCACTGGGGATGATGTAATGATTTATAGATTATCTTAATTTAGTTTGCAAGACAGGGTGGAGCTGTTTGCACAAATGAGAACAAGAGATGTGCATAGACACTTTTAGCTCCTCATACCTCAACAGCAAAAATAGGAATTGATGAGACTCAAGTGGGGAGATCTGACTGCACATACACTAGACATTCATATTTTTCTTTGTTTGTTTTTTGGCAATCTTAGTGCAGACGTTTGGCTTCACTGCTGCCCCACCCCCAAAACAAATCAAAACTTTTCCCAGGACAACCCTATTGGATAAGAAAAAAGCCCAGAAATAGATGAAGTCAGCGTAAAAAGAAAAAAAAAAAACACAAGTACAATTTAATCAGAGACGTTTCCACAAAGACTTGATGAAACAAAAGAAAAGCATAAAAAATTTTCAAGGTTTTCTTCACACTAATTTTTTTTTTTTAAGTTAATAGTATTTGACTGTAAGTCTTTAAAACAAATGTTAAAAAACTAGGTTACTAATAAGATACATTTTGTTTTAGCTTACTTTTTAAGACTTGCATGCAATAACTACAATAAGCAGATTTAATGTTGATAACGTTAGCAACATGCGTGGAACAATTGCCGTCTGCAACTAATATAAGTAATGAGTAGCATTTTGGCAGTATAAATACCAAGAGCAATATTAATGTTGCCTTTCTGAATGTTTTACTGTCAAAAACTATACATTTAATCATGTGTACCAAGGAGAGATAAATCATGGAGAAGTTACCAGTACCAAGGTGAGTTATGGTTAAAATAATAAAAAAAACTCTCAAACATAACATTGACTGTTTAAAGTGCCTTAAATAAGAGGTTGGAATATGTGATCAAGAGGTTTACTCTGGAGTGAACAGTGCAGCACCCACATCTGTTTTTGTGAACATGCAGTTAGCTTGCTGAAAAATAACTATTTCACATTTGAAGAAAAATATAGCTGTTTAAAAATATCTCTATTCTCAAAACAATGTCAAAAAACTCAAGACAGTTGAAATTAAAGGACTGTCAGCCATCACTTGTATTAAAGTTGCTGATTTTGTAGCTTCTGGTGGGAAGCTACAAGCGGTATGTGTGTTAAGCAGTGGACAGCCGACTGGCAACCAAAGCCCATCTAACTAGCAACCTAATAAAAGTGGTTGTGTTATACCACAAGGAAAACAGTAGCATAAATGTAAAATAGCATGGAAATTATTTCTAGCTATTAATAGATAGTTAACAGCTTCATATTATTCATTTTTTCTAGCACAGATATCCGAGACATTTTCCAACACAAAAAAACAATGACCTCAATGAAAAAAAGAGGCAGAATCATCACAAATTTTACAACATCAGCAAAAGATAAATGCTGTATTTATTGAGTAACTACTTTGAAACTAAATAGAGGCATCGTCTCTTCCCAATAATCAATAAAGCTGTCTACATTTTACACATAAATAACAACAAAGGATCCACTTAACATTTTTTTGCAGTTTCTACAAAAAAAAAACAAAAAAAACAGATCCATTAGGGGTTAAAACCTAAAGCATGCAGAATTTTTAAATAGAAAGGTACACGCTGCAGTGCCTAAAACAATCATTAGCAGGTAAAAGCTCAAAAAGCAAAAAAGAAAAGAAAGTCTTTGCGCACCAACTGGAAATGTGTGTGTGTGTGTGTTTAAGAGAAAGGAGGAGAGCGAAACAACAGAGGAGGGAGGAATGTCAAACACCAACAGCATTCCAGTGTTTCTCCTTGCACAGCCTGCAGCCCTTTACATTGTGTTTTTCCTCTTTTGTCTGATATCACCATTCATAATTCACCTACAGTGCATGATAAATACAGCATAGCTAAGAAAAAAAACACCAACAACAAGCATCAATCATATTTAAGGCAAATGGTTTCAAAGACATTGGATAATAAATACATTTTACTATTTGGGTACATTTGCATTAAAACTGTATAGTAAGTTAGGTAAAAGTGAAAATTCATGGCTATCCTAAACCACAGAATATGAAATACATCAAAATAGCATGGTATGAGCAAAATTGTTATATAGATTTCTTAAAATACTTTAATTATCATCATTCATACATGAGGTAATAAGGGATCCTCCTGTGTTGCTTTTTATGTAACCAAACTTGTTTTTTTACCTTAGATTTTAGTTCAATTCTCAAAGTAATTAGGTTGAGTTTTTTTTTCAAAAATAATGAGATAAATAAAAAAAAACTTCATATGCATTGGTTGAATTTGAATGTAGATGCATAATTGTTACTGACTTTAAACTGTGCATCTTGTAATTGCTTTAATTGCCCCTGTATAGATCTGATGATTTATTTTTGTGCAAGGCAAAGCAATTTTTATGGGATATTTTAACAGCAAAGAAATTAAAAGTGTTTCCTATATATTAAACATACCGGTAACAGATTATAAATCCTGATCAAACTAAAATAGCAGTTATACAAAATAATAAAAAAAAACATAAAATGGTGAAGGCACAAAGGATTAGCACCTCATGACAAGACATGTAAAAATACCCTTTAAAATCAATGAGGTTACAGTGATGGGAAATCTAAATGCTGACAAAGATGAAAGTTCACTGATGAGATTTTATATTCAACATTTTTCTATTCTACAGTTTTTAGACCTAACAAATTCAAGCTTCAAATCTTTCCTTTTGCGGCTTGTGTTGAAGGGCTGAATGAAACAGGATATGCAATTCCGATGACATTTAATATCTTAATGATGATATCAGTTTCCAATGACCATCACTCATCTGTTTTCCATCCTCATTTTCCCCAACACTTTCCATATGTTTAAACATCCATATCTATTTTGATCATCAAGCTCAACGAGAGTTGATTCCACCGGCTACATCTATTATTTGCAAGCGGAAAATCAATTAATGTCACCTGAAATACATTAGCCCAAATAATAGTGCAACCTTTACTACTATGATATCGCACATATTGATACTGCTTGGTTTGGTTTATCACCTAAACCGAGTTCACAATCCAATATGTCTGCCATGTTCATATTTTCATAGCCAATAAACACTGCATAGAACGTCTTGTTGTTTGCACCACTTCAGATATTTTACACACAAAATTTTGTACAGCCTCTTCTAAAGACCGTTTGGGAGAGAAAATATACTATTCTTTAAGTGGATCAAAATGACCAAACACCAAATTTTCTGTTCATTAAACATCAACCAACACTTATGTAGTTTGGTTTATTTCTTTAAAATACTGTTAAAAGAGCCTTGGATATATATAGTATGTTTTGATGAATAAGTTGGGTTAATATTGCAATTCCTAAACTTTATGTTCTGTTCCAAAATGATGATAAAAATGGTCGAGGATACTTTTCATTTTCTTGCACCTGTTATAGTGCTTCAAATAAGGACAAACATAATTAGTAAAAGTCAAATATCAGCACATTAGACCTTAAAGAACCCCCCACCCCCACCCCCAAAAAAACGTATGTTCAAAATAATATGTTTTGAACCGTAGAGTCATTATATTCATATACTACCTGATCTCTACACAGCTGTTCATAACTGAATGTTTGCATGAAAAAAAAACATCTTAATGATAAATCAATCAGAATCAGTAAGAAAACAAAAATTTGTAATCTGGAGGTCAGATGTCAAAGAAAAACAGAAACTTTATCAAGCCAGGAAAAGCCTGATCAGTGTATCTCCAAGCTTCACCCTTTCTGTTCCTTTTATCCCACACAGTGAAAAGATATTCACTTGACATTTAACCCAACTGGTTAAAAACGTGCCAGGTAGCTGATAGGAAAGAAAAGTCCAATCCCTTTGGAGAATATACAACATAAGACCCATATAGGATCTACTCCATCATTACTGACAGTTTTTCTGCTTCATCACAGCAGCATAATGAAGGTTAAGTGTCCATTTTGAATTATTCAGTTCTGGTTGTAAACATCTGGACAGTAGTGCAACACAGCACAGATTAATAACATAGTATGTGGATAAAACTGGTCAGTTATTTGAAATATGACTAATCATATTCCTTTCCAGCCTTTTAAGAGGAGGGCAACCATTTTAAGCAACTGAAACCCAAACTTAACTGAAAAGGTCGATGTTTTGTTAAACATGTGGGTAAATCTGTATAGATTTTACATATAGCAGAAAAAAATAAACCTATTTGCGCTAGAATTGGTCTCACTTAGATTTGGAGGATTTTAATAAACTTTACGATTTTTCGAGGCAAGTCAGATCGAAGCATATAGGCGGTGAGCGAGGCTGAGAGATGCTTTGCGTGCCCCATGTCCCACAGATGCCGAGGCAACAAAACGTGTTTGAGACAAACTATGAACTCACACTAAAACATGTTTTCAACAGGTAGAAAACTTACCTAAAGATACTCGAGGGAGGCAGAAGCCCAGGACAAAAGCCGTGGCTAGGAAGAAGCCGGGTATGTGTTCCATATTTTCTGTAAAATCCACATAGGGCAGCCAGCCCAAAAGTTGAGCTGTCTCCCTTCAACGGATACTTCTCGAAAAAAACTCTTAATAGAGGAGTTAAGACGATTTTCAAACGGTTAAAAAACAACTTTAGCGCCTACTTATACCATCTCACTACTCGCCTACATGTGGTCTGCGAGTTGTTACCTTAAAACAGTTAAGAAAATATTCTCCCCAAAAACGTTCACTCCATCCGTGTAGTCACGGCGCTGAGAAAGTCTCGCACCTCTTAACGCTGCAAGAGCGCTGAAGTCAACACGCCTCCAAAACCTATATCCTTCCGCTCAAAGTCAGAGGCTCTATTCGTCAGATTAAAAGAGATTATTAAAATATCAACACTTGTGGCTTTTATGGGAATATGACAGCTTTCATTCCATGAATTTAAAAAATACACAAGATAATTGATGTTTTGTTTGGGAAAGGTGGTATAAAGGTGTAAAGAAATTTAGAAGTAGTCGTTCTCAGTGTCGTCGTGGCGGAGGAATTTTTTTCTCTCATTTTTCTACTTCTGGCGGAGTCTGGTATGACTCAAAGTTAACCCGTTCAATGAGTTCTTTTTCCTCTGCTCACCGTAAAATGCGAGTTTCCTCTGATCCGTTCTTGTTACACACACCACTTACTCTCTGCTTTTTATGTTACCTCGACTTACCCCTGTTATAAGCATCATGCTTATGGTTCTGGGTTGCAGTGAGGTGCCAATCACTGCGTTCAGGTAATTTGAGCCGCAAAAAAACAGGACATATAAAGTAGTGCATTAAAGGGACTACCTCCTTTATGTGGAAATAATGGTTGAAAACTGTTTAATTTGTATCGGTTATGGCTGTTGCTTTAAATTGACTCTATATGAGTCCAAATATTCAACCTGATGCTTCCACTTCC
>JAUZNJ010036603.1:0-11786 GCA_034780135.1 Jordanella pulchra
ATATATGTGTGTGTGTGTGGGGGGGGGAGTGTGTGTGTATAAAAAAGTATGATAGTTATAGTAATTACCTTAATCATTTGTTTTCATATAAACTTTAATGAGGCTTACAAATTATGAAAGTAGTAACATTTATTTGAGTTGTGCTCAAAAAAATCATGTGCTTGTGTTGCCCACTAAATCACTACAAGTGGAAGAAAAATTAAATAAATAAAAATGGATGGAGAAAATTCATTTTATCTGCTAAACCTTTAACCAGATACAACCGTTCCCTAATTCAGTTCAGTGTAGACCATTCCTGTGAATGTATAACAACTATACAAATGTAAATCACAATAAATATTAGAATATACCCTTATCAGCATAATAAAACATTGCCAATCTATTTTAAGCACTGCTCTTCTTTATTAAACAATTAGCTTCAGGCATTAATGTAAAAGCATGCATCTGAAAACAGCACAGGAGCATTAGACCTTCAGTGAGAGAGAAATGAGATTGACTAATAATTCATGTTTAGAGAGATTCAATTAGATGCCCTAAAGTATAAAAAATAAAAAGAAAAGTGAGGAAAAATAAAGGTTAAAAGGTGATTGTGTGAAAAACTGAAAAAAGAAATGTAGGTAAACAGTTCTAGTGTATCTATGAAAAGAGCCAGTCAAAGGAGATCTCTCAGCACAGTGATCCTTACCTTTGGTGGTGGACAGGCAGATGAAAAACATGACCAGAAGGCCACCGTTAATAATTCATTCTGCTCCAAAACAAAGCCAGCAGGGCCACTCGGAAACAAAGGTGGAGGCTGATTCACCTTTCATTGCTTCTCAGGATCCTCCCCTAACTTATGGGTTGTGTTTGTGTTTTTCTAAGCTGATCTTTTTTAAATTATTATAAAAATGCTTTTCTGACGTCTTGATTTACGTCAATGTTTAGGTCATTTGGATCCAGCTATTTTTTGTTCAAACAATTAAAGCTCACTGGAGTATTGAATTATTTAAGGTGGCTCTGTGTCAGCTTTTTTTTGTCCATTTGCCTCAAACGAATACCAACAACCCTCATCTTTACAAACAATAAACCTTATGCTCCCACACATTAAAAAAAGAAAGTATAAAGGGCCAAAGATTTGAATATATAATTGCCTGGAGTTCCTGGTGATTCTACTGCAGCATCTAAACCAGACAAGTGATTGAAAACATAACTACAGTATACCAAGTCTTTTATCTGTCCAAGCACAACTGCTTAATAAAATGTGATAATCTTTCTATAAGAAAAACTGTAAGGACAGAGATCTGAGTAGGAATTAATAAAACATATGCAATAAATAATCCAATTCTAAACCAAATCCTTACATACAGCTCTGATTTTAGTCATTTTTGATCATTTACCACAAAACAGAAAATGTTGTGGATCTGCATTACAGATAAAAAAGCTAAATATTTACAAAGCTGTGAGAGTTCAGTCGATATGTGAGTGAGATGCACAAATATTGTGACCAGAGACGATGCTGGAGGCTGGATCTCCCTAATCTGACCTGTCATAACTGTGTCAGAGGAGCCAAGAGCTTGTGCTAATTTACCCACACTGGATGAATAAATCACTGTACTGCAGCATATGTACAGTCATAACAGATATCTTTAATGCTCTTTTATGACAATTGTTATAGCATGTTCACTGTCACACAAAGTAATTGAAATGTAATGGGCAACCAGGAGATTGCTAAGTTTTTTTTTTTTGGCTTCTTTTCAACAAATAAATGTTTGAGATTCTCAAATGCAATGGCAGTTAAAGATAGCGGAAATACAAAAGGCAATTAATAATCCAATTCCAATTAAACCAACGTGGCTCTGACTGAAAAACTAAATTTCACCTTTATTACATCATAAACATACAGTGCCTCACCCAATTTCTTCTACAGTTTTGAAAGAAACAATAATCAAACCACATGAATATAACTTTTCTGACAACACGATATAGGAAAAAGGGAAAAAGATAATAGGGGCGACCAGACACAACTTTTTCCATTTCTGGTACAATAACAATATTGCACCCTTGAGAACTGACCGATACCAGTATTGACCGAAAACCATATAGGCACGAATCATACATACATGCAGTTCTTATTTTGTAGGGTGAAATGTTAGAAAAGGTTTAATCAAGTAACATTTTTCAAACAAAGAACAATAGTCAAAAATAATACCAATTTATTATTTACCAACCGGTTACATAAACTTTAGACAGAAGCATTGTGTTTTTGTTTTTTTTTAAATCAGCAAGCCAATATTGGAGATTTGAGGTGCAGGCATACAGAAATCATTTGACCCGGTCATCGCTGAATGACAACACATCATACCTGATGCTAAGAGAGAAAATAAATGCAAGATCAGTAATGAAACCAAGTCACTGAGATAATTCTGTCTGGAAGGCTTAGAGAGCCTTTCTATGGCTTTAGGGCAGAAAACCACAGTGGGAACTTTGACACACAAATAAAGCAAAAAGCCCGTCCCAGGAGACGCTGGCCTACCAAAGTCATTTCAAATGGATATTAAAACATCATCTATGAGGTTAGGTGAACGAGACATAAACAAAAACAACAATAACATTTAAAGCACTGCAGGCCTCACTTGCCTCAGTTAAGGTCATAGCACTAAAACCTTGCAAAAACTGCAAAGGTAAAAACCTCGGGATGCTCTAAAAATCTGAAAGGGTTGTCACTCATTTTCCAATAAACATTTAACACACCCTAATCTTATATTTAGTGGTCTGCCATGACAAGAACATGGCCCTTTTAGAAGTGGCAAGTCCTGAAATATCTACTGAACAACAGACCAACACCGTCCTATGGCGGTAGCACAAGTTGCAGTGAAACCTTTGTTCTTTAGCCTGTGATTTAACTGCAATAATTGTTGGATGCATAAATTCTCTCTTAAGAGGAAAATGAAGGAGGAGAATTCCCAGCGGATGTTTAATGACCTTAAGCCCCTGAGTGCACAAAAGGACAATGGTATGAAGTGCACTCAAAAGTTTGACGAGCTCAAAAGAAAAACAAAGGAACTTTTAGATGGCCTAGTCAAAGTTCATATTGAAACCTAAATGTGGTGTTACATGTCGTAACACAGGTCGTTTGTGTTACCCCTATCTCCAAAATAACCTCCTGCTGTTGTACTGAAAGAAAAAAAAAATAAAAAATAAAAAAAGTAGGCCAAAATAAAAACCATAATAAAATTCTGACACCGAGCTGAATGTCAGTTGCTGCTGATCCAACCAGCTGTTAAAGGGCAATTGCTGCTTAAAATAAGACTAAGTTGCTGCAAACTGGCTTTTCCTTAATAAAGGAAAATATTATTTTGAATGTGTATTTCGTTATCTTTGCTAAATGATCAATATTAAAAAAATCAGAGACAAGCAAAAATAGCTGAAATCTGTGAGCTGACTATTATTTCACAGCAGTGTAGATTAATGATGCATAAATAAATAATAAATGCATAAATAAAACATAACGCTATGTCACTATTTTTGTTGGTTCCAAGGTTGTCTGATTTATTTTAAATAGGTGCTTTTGACATCTTTTATTGTTTTATTTCTATTCATTAATCTTGTTTTACTTAGTTATGCAATAGACCCTTAAAGAACCAGTTAATTCATTTTTTGGCCAGGCTTTGTGAATTGGAGCATAGGGGAGCTATGTGAAGAATTATTCAGACATTAGAGGAGCGGTTGTGCTGTTAATAGACCCATTTTGCAAGAGGCTATAATGGAGATGGTGTTGCTGAGCTGTGGAGCCGCTGTGCAGCTGGTCCCTTCAGATATCAGAAAAGGAATGAGCTATAGAGGAGGTTGTGTGTACTTTTTTTCACTATAAGAGGCTGTGATTGACAAGACTTTGGACCTTTAAAAACTTCTTTTTCCCCCCATTCATGAACAAGAAAAGTCTTCTTAGTGTGCTAGGACTTGCGAGTAAGCTAGGGCAACAATGTTTATGTATGTGCAGACTGCATTTTTGAGCAAAGTTAAACTATAGATTCACCTAAAGAGTGAAATCCTTGTGTCAATGTCAAAAATGCCAGCGCTGGAGAACACTGCTTACACTGCATCTTTCTGATTGCAATGAATGGGTGGTAAGTCTTTGTGCAGCCCACAAGGTCACACTGACATACAAACAGCATGCTATAAACATCTACAGGGGGTAATATCATAGCATGTAGATTTAACAGAAGGCTTGAGGAAAAAAACAGTCTGATGTAATGAGCAAGACTGAAAATGATTTTACTGCCACTAAGGAGTTTGAAGGACTAAAGGTTGTAAGACGAGCCGTCTCTAGTGGTAAAGTACTGTATGTCTTACTTGGATTTGAATTTTTATCGACTCAAACTGCTCCTTGATTCAGCTGTTGCAGCAGGACCACAGATCTAATCAAAAATAACGAAATTCGCCACAAGTACATTTCTAACAATCTCAGAAATATGAGATGTATATATTATGGCCAAAACTATGCAGCTCATCTTTTTTAAATCAGGCCTGCTACTAAACAACTGCAACTTAATTTTCTTATCAATTAATCTGTCAGTTTTTTTATATTCATAAATTAATCATCAGAGAGTAAAAGATGTTTTATGGGAGATTTTTCTTTACAAACTTTGAACCAGTTGAAGGTTAAATCTTTCCACTTGAGAAGTTCTGGATAGAACATATTTACAGAAAAAGAAGGTTCTTACATCTTTAATGCAAAATGTATTTTGTTTTAGCTTAATATTTGCTTTGAGTTGGTTTTATGTCAGCAAATGGTATGTTTTAGTCTGTATAATCCAGTTAATGGTTAATCAAATAATACACATGTGGACATTCTTTGTTGAATGAAAAGGAAAAACCAACAACGGTCACAGAAATAGCTTGAATCTCACAAAAGTAATAAAGAATTTTTAAAAAATCTGTGAAAATTAAAAAGTGAAAGTCAGATATTGCTTTTTAACCACGCTTCAACAGAATGATTAAACTAAAGAATGCAATGATGGTACCCCTAGAAAAGACTGAAAATAATTTGACCAAAGCAACATTTTAAATCAAGGTGTCCACTAATTAGCATCACAAGTGTCTACAATGTAGTAATCAGTCAGTGGGGCTATATATAGAGCTACAGGTAGTCACTGAGCTGTATGGTGACATGGTGTCTACCACACAACGTGAACCAGAGGAAGTGAAGGAAAGAGTGGCCTCAGCAGATTAGGAAGAAAATTATAAACAAGCATGTTAAAGGTAAAGGCTGTAAGACCATCTCCAAGCAGCTTGGTGTTCCTGTGACTGCAGTTGTACATATTATTCAGAAATGCATGATCCTGTAGCCAACCTCACTGGACCTGGCTACAGGAGGAACATTTGTGCCAAATCAAAGAGACGAATAATATTAACGGTAACAAAAAACCTAGAGAAACCTCAAAAGAGGTTAAAGGTGAACTTCAAGCTCAAAAACCGTCAGTGTCAGATCGAGCGGTAAGTTGCTTATTGAGTCAAAGTGGATTTAATGGGAGACACAAAAGAGGGCAAAATTGTTGAAAAGAAATCATAAAAAGCCAGATTGAAATCTGCCAAACTACATGTTGATGAGTCAGAAAGCTTTTCAAGAACCTATGGAGAGATGAGACAGAATTGAGCATTCTGCAAAGGCACATCAGCTCTATGTTGACATACAGAAAAATGAAGCATATTAGAAGAAGAACTCTGTACCTAGTGTGAAACATGGTAGAAGCTCTATTATGCACTGGGGCTACTTTTCCTTATCTGGCTCAGGGTGTTTTGAATCTCTGCAGGGTCCAATGAAATCTCAAGTCTATCAAGGGATTCTAGAGAGAAATGTGCTGCCCAGCATCAGAAAGCTTGGACTTAGTCGCAGGTCATGGGTCTTTAACACAATAATAAAGCACACAGCCAAACACACAAAGATTTGCTAAGAGGAAAACATCGGATTATTCTGAAGTGGCTCAGTTTTTGTCCACATGTGTAAATTAGCTGGCAATCATTTCAATAATCTATTAATCATTAATTATTATTTCAGCTCTACTTTAAATACTTTTCTTACTAGTTTTACAAATTTAACAGATTAAAGTTAATTCCTGATTATTCAAGTGTTTTTGTCAGTCACACTTACTGAATGCATTTTTTTTTAATTTTCCATTTATCTGCATATAGGTAAAGTGACACAATGCTGTCAGAAAAACCACCTTTAAACCACACACTCAAACTGCCTGGTGATGTCTGCAGCCGTTACCAGAATACATGGGATTTTTGAGCAGCTCGCCACCTACACAGTTTCCAATTATCCAAATATCAAGTACTTAATCAACTGAAGGATAAAGTTGACACAAAGGCGAAAGCAGAGACAGAATCGTCATGGTGACAACTTCAAGACAAGAGAAGCCCAGAGAACCTTTGCAGTTACCATGGCAGCTCATCTTATGTACATTGTACTCCATGTGTGGGTTATCAGGCGGGGGTGTAGCATCATTACAGCTGGGCTATACAGCTACGTTCAAGTGAATGACAACAATAGACTGCCACTAAGTTGGTGAGTGGCGTAAACGTAAATATGATACAGATTTTTAAGCACCTTGTGTCATACAGCACCATGGCAATAAAAAAACAAAACGTTATTCTTATTACATGGTTTATATTATACTAGTTTAGCATCTTCAACTCCACAACTCTACTCACATCCCTAAAAGAACTAATGTCTCTCTCATAGCTCCAGCTTTGGGACATGAATGCTGTAGCAAACCATGAATGCTGTGGCCTTATAATGCCAGCAAGATGACCGTTTCCAGAGGTTAGTACTGCTCAGTGTATATTCCAATTAGATGGGTAAATAATGCCATCATGTGAGAGGTGGAGAACAAGCTAATGTTTAACATAGCTAGCTTACATAACCTACAAAGTTACTAAAATAGGCAACTATTACTGACTTGGAAGTTTGCATAGCAATGATGTGAGACTTTAACAGTCCCAAACAGAAGAGATGAGCAAACATAACCAGAATCAGAATCAAGTTTATTGCCAAGTAGGTTTTCAGACTTACAAGGAATTTGCCTTGGTGTTTAGTGCACAACACATCACTTCTATAAGAAGCAAGAATAAAATGTAGAGATAAAAATATAGAACAGAATAATAAACTTAAAAATACAATCTTTAAAAATATAGATCTGGACTCTAACGTATTCCTACTAATTAAATCAGCCACCGCTCACTGTTTTTTCTAGTTCTGTAAAACCCTGCATAATGTTGTCCCTGATTTGATAATAATAATCGTTCGTGATAATAATTCAATAGTAGAGAAAACATCAAAGAATTCATCTCTTATATATCTTAAACATGGCTGCAGAGCAGAAGGGCCTTTCTTTGCATCTGCTCTTACTTTTGACAAGAATGGTTGACTATAAAAGAGAAAAAAAAATGTACAGAGAAAAGATTTCCATAGTAAATTTAGGCTTTTTATTATGTCTAAGCAATAACCCAAATTCAAATCCAATTTATAAAGCACAAGAGAAAAAGTAGGTCTTTAAAAGAGATTTAAATGCACTATGAAAAGCCAACTTCTCACTCAACTGTTTGCTGAAAATCTCAGGACTCCTCTGAATGTTTGAGTAGGCCATAAAATTTTTATTAAAAAAATCTTTTATTCTTTTTTATAAAATAAAATGGTTAACGTAGTAGCTGAAATTATAAGAAAGTCAATTTTGTTTTTTGCTTAGCTGTAAGCCATGATAATAACAACGAATGGGAGTACATGTTTGTACACCCATCTGTTGGTCATGAATTTATAAAACATGCATTTCACACTTGAAATGATTATTTTGATGATATTCTAATTTATTAGGACATAAATTTACTGAATGTCACTGTTGGATCGCAACCTTGTGAGGTTATGAAACTTACACATCTAATTATAACAGACCTATAAAAGCTCATTTATTTCGGTTTACTGTGCCAATAAAAAAAATGAATGAGAAACTGATTATTTGTCCTTTAACTTCAGTCTCCTTGGTGAATAACTCTCCTTGGAAGACCTTCAGTCCCACGCCGTGTGCAGTGGTGGGAACTGCTGTTCCGAGCCTCTGGTTACAGCCATCAAACGTGAGGAGGAGGGCCCCCGACCCTCACTTAACAGAATGCCTGTGCTTTAAGCAAGATTGGGTTTAGGAAAATCAGGGCTAGAAATAGCAGGCTGAGCTTTTTTTAAGCTGGTGGTTCAAGCATGGCAGCACACCTTGAGCTTGTTCAGCTCCTGGGAAACGTAAAGGTTGTTCAAATGTCAGCAGCAACCCCTCCAACTCTTTCCCCAAACACAGAGCTACACATGCAGAGAAAGAGCTCAGCTGCCCTGGGGCCACGTTCTGTGCGACATGGCGACTATTTGTTGTTGTAAGTAAGAAGATTAGGACAGTCTTATGGGGCAGTCCAATGATAAACATGATAGATGTATGAAATCAGATCCGCAGACTGAACACATTGTTAAATCTTCTGAAATTACAACTGAATTCCTTGATGAATCGGAGATCTATTGATATACAACACTAAGCTACAAACAAGATTTCCAACAATAAGTTTAATAAACCAATCCAGTTATTCTGCATTCAGTCAGCATTAAAGGCAATAGACATTAACCTGCCCCACATAGTGTACACTTCTCCATTTCCTCCCTTTCACTCATTCCTCTCCATCTACCTTGACTTCCATTCATTTAGTGTGGCTAACAATAGCTCAGCCTACTACCCATCAATACCATCACTACTCCTGCAAGACAGAAGATGTGGGTGTGGTGGGGATGGAGGAATGAGAAAGAGTGTGCTCTACAACAGAGGCTTTCTCTTATGTAACAAGAGTGAGGGAGGGAAAGGGAAGCAGCAGGGGGGAGGAGGGTGAGGCAGAGGCACAATGAATCAGGGCAGATACAAAATGCACGGGAAGAATACCTGCCAGCCACTGTGGAACGTTGGTGCTAAAAGAAAAATATAAGAAAAATGAGAAGGGGCAGAGAGAGAAGAAAAAAAAAAAGTTATCCCAGAGGAACATATAAAAAGAGGAGAGAGAAAGAGAGAGAGAGAGAGAGAGAGAGAGAAAGAGACAGAGAGAGAGAGAGAGAGAAAGAGAGAGACAGAAATAGAGAGAGACAGAGAGAGAGACAGAGAGAGAGAGAGAAAGAGAGAGAGACAGAAATAGAGAGAGACAGAGAGAGAAAGAGAGACACAGAGAGAGACAGAGAGAGAAAGAGAGACACAAAGAGAGAGAGAAAGAGAGAGAGACAGAGAGAGACAGAGAGAGAGACAGAGAGAGAGACAGAGAGAGAGAGAGAGAGAGAGAAAGAGACAGAGAGAGAGAGAGAAATATAAACAGCAAATAAAAACAACACAGTCTCAGAGGAGGAACATGGTAGAAAACTATTGATATAAGCCCTCTTTTTTACTTTTCTCATCTCCTCTTTTCAATCAACCACCACCTCATATTTCTGGCTCTGTAGTATTCTCTCACTCTCACCCCCCCCACCCCCTGCTTATTGATTAAAGCAGATTGCTTCACCCAGCTTAGTGTTGAAAAGTATCTCTATAAAGGTGGGGAGGGTGTCCAGCCTGTCACACCGTATATTTCAGGCATATTGTCCTGGAGCTGCACTGATCTTTTTAACACATAGCTGCTCATCTGGATATTGATCCCGAAATGCTGCATTCACTGTCTTTACATTTCTACGATCTAAAATGCACTTCATGGATTGTGTGAGAGAAATCCAACAACAAACAGTTTCCAACAGTTTTCTAATAGGTGTGCTACTAATTAACAAAGCATCTTGACATTCATCTTGCTCTGACATTTTACTCTATTATCTGGCACATTGAGGTTTGTTTCAAATGCAGCTTTTCAAATGCAATGAATATTCTCATCATTATCAGAACAAATACTGAGGATAATATATTGATGTGTAGCAAGTGAATGGATGAAACATCTCATCAGCTTAATGGGGCCTCGTATACACATTTTCCTCATCTCATCAGCGTGTCTCCTTCCATGTTTGAGGTTGTTTACTTGACTCATGGCAAATTTCAAATTGAATTTCATATAGAAGCTTCTCTCCTCTTCTTACTACTGTTTAAATAAAGGCCTCATATCCACCTGAGCTGTAGATCTCTGTCGATCCTCCACAGTTACTATAAGCCACCTAGCTATTCCTTAGGCTAATGTTTTCCCTCATTCTGTCAATAAAGGTATAGGCCTTGTCATGGAGGGTGTGCAGTTGGTTTATGTTCTTTCCATTTCCATATGCTAGAATAAACTAGATGCACAAAGCTGGGAATATTAATGTGACTCGGCTTTCAGCCCCTGGTTCTGCTTTCTGTGCTACTTAACCTTCCACAACGCTTTACTCACTAATGTTCCAAATCCAGCTGGGTTTGAACTGCACACAAAAAAACATTTGACTAAGTTTTAGTAGGGGCACCAAAAAAGGCAGATGGAAAAAAAATAAAGGCCACAGCTCTCAGAGTTATATTTGAAATTATTTTGAAAACAATACAGCTTTTTCTGTTCACTTCACATTTGACCTTATAATGGTCTATTCCATTAAATCATAAATATGTAACAACATGTGAAAGGTTTCCAGAGGTACAAATGCCTTTACAAGGCTCTGCACACTATCAGGTATCTCAATCTGGCAAAAGGTATGTAGAGCTGTACTCTCATACTGTGTTAATTGTAATTAACAGCTGTGTCTGCGAGTGACTAATACTCCCACATCTGAACTTTACTTCTCTACATGAGTCATTTGTTAAATGAGCAACAATAAAACCCCAGAGTTATTGCTAGGCTAAGCCAACTCACTACTGGTGTCAAAGTAATATTCTATTCTTTTCTATGGTGGCTGGTTTCATGTCTCAGATGACAATCCTTCATCTGGTTATAGAAGTGAAGGTTATTCTAAATAAAAACAGAAAAGTGATAGAAGGGATGCTCCAACCTATTTTTGTGAAGCAAACCTTGAGTGTAGCCTAATATTGTTTTTCCTTGCCTTCAACAAACATGCCTGGCTATTTTCTTTACAACTCGAAAACACACCAATCTAAAAAAACAAGACTCATAAAGACGGCATGTTTAATTAATTTTACAGCAGCTGAAGCACATCTGACCTCAAACAGCAGAGAGAATGTCAACGTCATAGATAAATGGCTAATGGCTAAATTAAGTGTCCCCAATTCACAGCATGTCCACTCATTGAACAGGCCATACATCCATTGTTAGCGGCTCAAATAGCAATCAATCATGACGGATTGATAAAAAATAAATAAATGATCTGATTAAGATTGGTTTGGGACGTCCACAAGTATCCTTAACCAGAATGGTTTTTTAATGCTTGCTCCAATCTATCTGCATGATAACTGTCTGTAAGAACTGATTCATTTGTCTCTATAATTCGCTTTAAGATAATAAATGTTGTAAATTGGGGCTATAAAAATAAACAAACTGAAGCTTGTTGGTCTGACTAATATATTTAAAATCAGCTTTTTGTCATGATAGTATAGTTAAATATAACTTATTTAAAATACAAAGTTAATATTTTTGCAGCAAGAAGGCCCTGGGTTCAGTTCCTGGTCCGGGGTCTTTCTGCATGGAGTTTGCATGTTCTTCCCGTGCATGCGTGGGTTCTCTCCGGGTTCTCCGGCTTCCTCACACAGTCCAAAAACGGTTAATTGGTCTCCCTAAATTCTCCCTAGGTGTGAGTGTGTGTGTGCATGGTTGTTTGTCCTGTGTGTCTCTATGTTGCC
>JAUZNJ010036604.1:0-11786 GCA_034780135.1 Jordanella pulchra
GCAACGAAATTTCGTTCTGTATGCACTCTGTGGATACAAAATGACAATAAAAAGTCTAAGTCTAAGTCTAAGTCTAGTACAAAACTCTACAGTCTCAACAACTTTATTTATGTCAATAATATTGAATTAATCACAATCTTATAAATGCAGACAAATAAGGCGTATTTCAAAAAGACTTGGAATGTAATTTGCACAAACACAGCAGGTTTAAGAGTTAACTTAACTAAATGCTTTACCACAGATTCGTTCTAAGTATCCTTCGTAGACTTTTAGGTTTGCCAAAAAAAAAGAAATAAAAAAATAATAAATTTTTTAATGCAGTCGGTGCTCGGAGATCTTCAGAATATTATGGATTTTAAAAACCTCAAAGAATATTGAGCTAAAAGGGACTTTTATCAAAAAGTTCAACGTTTATGTTAACTATAAAAATCTAATATTCAAAATATTCAAAATAAACTATAAATAATGTTAGCTTTTTTATCAGTTTTTGTATCAAATGCTGGATCTTTTACTTGGTGAATTGATTACATGTTTGAAGCTTTCAAAGTGAAGCAGATCTAGTTTTAGGTTAGTATTGCAGCTACACTATAAGACTGTGAACAGACAGAATAAACAGATTTAATGTTTACACCTCTGTACACAAAGAGAAACGTGTCTCATTAATAAATGTATTTAAGCAACAGTATTACAGTATGTTACTTGAAATACTGTAAACAGAGTTAGGAATTGTTTGAGTAGAAACAGTCGACTGGAAGAGATTTGAAAAAGAAAAATGAGCTACATTTAAAATGTTAAATTGCTTGAAATATGACTAAGTATTAAGTACCAAGTAAATAAGGTAACACAAGTTATCTTAACGTCGCCAACATCAATATTCTTCACCTCTATCTCCTCTTCATAACCAACATACAGTTAATTCTTCATTGTTTCACCTTGAGTATTTTTAAGCAAATACTAAACTGTTTCACTATTAGTTAAATTTTCCTTTAATGATCTCTGCTGTCCTTGATTTGTTCAGCCTTGGAGAAAACATCCAGAGGAAAAACTTTAAGCAAAACCGTTTCATTGGATTTTTCATGCTTTTTAGAAACGCAGTGTTGCCACATAGGTTACAACATACAGGTAACAGGTATCGATTTGTCAAAAGCAAAGGAAAGAAAATCATATAAAGACACAAACAATGTCAAAGCACCAGCAGCCGCTCAGTATTGACAAAATATTTATCAAGAGGACAAACATCTTTAAGCAGATAAACCAATTTATCTTCAAGAAATGACATTTGTGTACAAAGAAGGATAAAGAGCGAGTGAAGGGAGAAGAAGCCTGAGAAGGTGTTAAACATACTAACCATGTAAAGATGTGGTGCAGGAAATTTCTGCTTTTAAAACTATTCAAAAAATGGTGTTTGGATCAGGCATCCATCTAAACATCTAGACACACATACTAGCTTTAAGGTCAAGGTTACTCTGGGGGAGCTGCAACATGAAGCTCAGATGGGAGAATGTGTTGAAGAGATAAACCTTTGTTTTAAAGCCTAAATATTTGCTCTATGGGAGAGCTGCACAAAGAAAGGCATCTAATTTGCAAGTTCTTTTTTCATGTAAAAGATTCAGCAAACAGATAAAAATGGATACTCTGATCATATAGAACATAAATTAAAAGCTACATACTAAATGCAACTGTATGCTGCACATTAACCTTAAAACACCAATTCATTTGCAAAATATTGGGAAGGCAGCATCATGCTGTGGGGATCCTTTTCCTCTACAGGTACATGGAAGCTGCTACGAATTAATGTTCAGATAGGTTAAGAATAAAGGAATAAATGCAAATACAAGCAGCTTTATTTAAAACATGAATGTAAACTACTATTTTGAGTGTTTTATTCAGTACCATGAGGCCTCCAGTTTATCGCTACCATGAGTTTATGCTACTTCACTTGCTTTTAACCTCCTGTAGATTCTCTACCTCTATGTTTCTATGACTCATGTCAACTTTTGTCACTGTGATGGAGGAACCAACCTAAGAAAGTTAACTGCCTGTGACTGGATACTTTAATGAAATCCCGCCTCAACAAACAGTAGTTTTCCTGCTAGCTGCAGCTAGTAAAATTAGCAAAGCATCTCCAGGCTAATAGCTGTTCTCTTAAAAAGATGAAAATTATTGCAGTGAAGTTGTCATTAAATAGCTTAGTTTAACACATTAATGAAGGTGTTGTAACATCAGTAGCAATATGCTCTAAAATGATCAGTGTTGAATGTGGAACTTCATATGAGCTAAGCTAACGTTCATATGAGCTAAGCTAACGTTAGCTTCACTGTTTGTATTGAGAAAACTGATAACTTTTTCCAAGCTTCTATGGGGCTTTCCTTTGGAGCGAGAAGTGAAGATGTTTTCCATTGGTCTGCATAGATGTTAGCAACAACATTTTACTGGTCAATGTGCACATTGAGAGCAAATGTATTGGACTAGAAATATTGAGAATGTGATCTGTAAGACGCAATTCTAAAACAATGCAGTTCATAAAACTTAATCTGAAACAGAGAAATTTGAAAAATAAAATCTATGAAAAAATAGTTAACTATTAAAGTAAAAAATGGAAATTAATAGGGGAAAAAATGAAACAAAGTCTGAAAGAACAGCAAAGTTACACTTAAAAACCTGTCTTCAATTAAAATATTGTTAAAAGTTTCATTTTTAGGTTGGATTTTTCTTTACATTTACAAAACGTGGTCTTTGCTAGCAAAATATCTTTGCTAGAAACAATAATGGAACCAAATTCACACAATAATCTAATATTTCTAGATGTACCTGTTTAGTAAAGAAATTAAAATTCTCTTTTTACAAACAAAATATCTCAAAAGGCTGCAAAATCTATAGAGTTCAGTTCAACTCTAATTTTATTTAACCTTTTTGTAACTGTTCTTGATGCTTTAATTTTCTACTTCGTGTCTGTTGTTATCAGTTTGACTTGTTTTGTTCATAACCTTGTTTGAAAAGTGCTCGGGGGAAAGAAATAAAAAGGAGACGGTTGGGTTAGCCATGATGGACGGTTCCAGATCCAGGATGGCTGTGGTGGAGATTCTTGTTACCTCAGGCTTGAGGTTCTTCTCCATCCCAGACCATGTCTGTTCCACAATGAGCACTTTCACTTCCTTATGAGCAGCTTTCTTTCTCACCTCGCTCACATTTTACTGAAACACTGTCACTCCTGAGTCACTGCTCTATAAACACTTTATCAACATGGCTTTAAAGTCACAACTTTACTGCTTCAGAAATCAGGACAGTGAAGGAAACACATTGACTCCAGTGAAGAGCACAATTATTTAAATAATAGGGTCCTAATGGGAGGAGTGGATGTGTAGGGATGACAAAGAGAATATTGATTGGCGGTCCAAGTCCCAGACCTGGATGAGCACGAACTGTTTGACAAAGCCGTAAACACACTCTGGCCCCCGCCGTTACTCCTACACTTGTAAAAACACTAACACACACCTAAAAACAAAGCCCTCCTCCCTGTTCTCCCTAAACCTGACTGGTCATTCCGATGTCAGCCTGAAACCTTATCCGCTTCGCCACGTAAACAAAGTCAGGCCTGTCAGACAGCGTCACCCCTGTGGCCTCTGCTGCAAAGACAGAAGACTCCTCCGATCCCTCCAAAGCCAGCTCCCACGTGGGGGAGGACGAGCTCCCTCTGGGCTATGCAAAGGAAGACGAGACCCCGGCCCTGACCCAGAGCTGGAAAACCCACATCTGACAACTACAGTTCATCAACTACAAGTCATCATCCATTTCATGTCCATTTAGACCGACTTAACATCCATTAACTTAAAGAACCAGAAACCCAACAGAGTTTATTCAAAAAACAGCAATAACATAACATTAAGATAACATCACCTCATGATGTGAGCCATTAAATTAATTTTTGTTGAAGTATTTTCAGATAGAGTGATTATGTAAATATATGCCGATGGCTTCAACTTATTATCAACTTGTCTGTTCTGAACAGATTCAAATCCTCTGCTGGGAAACAGGAATCTTTATGGGAGTTTGACAAACCAGTGCCATCCCATATTAATGCATTAAACTTTGTCCTCTGCAATTAATCCATCCCGTAGGGAGCAGCAGGCGGCCACTGTGCAGCACCCAGGGGGAGCCCGTGGGATTCAAACCAGGGAACTTCTTAGGATACAAGCAAGACAATTATTGTTGCAAAGAACAATAATAGAACAATCCAGGAATTAAACTTTGAAAAATTTCTTATTTACCAAAAAAGTTGAGGGTGTAACTTTGGTAATTTCACAGATTTTATTTATCTTTGTTTTCCTTTTTTTCCCCAAAAATATTATTTCTTCACTTATTTTACAGTTTTTTTTTATTTTAAAATTTTACCTTTTTGAATTTCCCTTTTTCAAACTGCGTTCTGTTCAGATTACTTGTTGCAGATCACGTTCCCTTAACTTCAAGCCCAATATAAACGTTTACTCTTGACCATTAAAAATGTTGCTGCTAACATCCAGCAGGCCAATTGAAACACATCTTCCCTCCTCCCTTCAGAGGAAAGCCCGCCCCCAGAAGTGATGCGATCTGTAAAACGCGATATGAAAAAAAAAAAATGCATTTCCTAAAACGTAATACAACCGACTGGTGGCTCCCAATCAAAGGTGAGAGGCCAACTATGGAAGCTGTTGAGTGACATTCTACGATTTCTGGAAGCGACATATCAACCTCTGTCACCCTTTTCAAATCAATTAAAATTAACAATGAAACACAACAACAAAACAAAAACTGAAAGACACCTATGCTTGTTAGCTGGTATGATTCTGTGAAGAATAACAGCAGCTGGTAACTGTTACAGTATTTAGGAGCTTATCCAGTGGAGAATAAACAATCTGTATTATTAGAGTAATACTTGATTGCTGCAAATAAAAAGCCAAATTTGTTACACACTGTCCCTTTAAATGCATACACAAAAAAAAGAAAATAATCAAAAAAAGAATCTGAGAAAACAGCAAAGTTACTCTCAAAACCTTTCTTACATTAAGAAGTTTTTCAAAGTTTCCTTCCTGGATTGTATTATTTTCCTATTTCTATATATAAAAAGTCTTCTTTGCCTGCAACAATAATGGTAGAGAATTCACTCCATACTTCCTGCTCTTCCCTCTTCCCACTCCACACATGGTTGACAGTCAACGTACAGCTGTGCCTGGAAGCCTACATCCCCTCCCATTAAATAAAATTAATTCACACTACTAATTCAAAATTATAAAAATGATAATAAATAAAAATAAAATATAATTTTGGTTTTGAATTAAAAAATAAATAATTCCCAGACAAATTAAAGTATCTTGCTGATGAACAGTGAACCAACATACTTGTTAGCAGAATTTGACTTAACAGAAAACACATAATTCTATAAAATGTAAATTATCATAATGATTTTAAATACATATGTATACATTTTTAATATTTTTATTTATTTATCATTACTTTATTTATTTATCTATCATTACTTTTGTCAACTTTACTTCACTAGCAGCTGCTTTTGGTCTTTAATGGAAGGGTTTGCAAAGTTTTAAGGACAACTGTATCATCAGCAACTGTGTTATGATATCATGATGTGAGGCTTTTCTCTGACACCTTGTTGAATCTTCAGTTTCCATCAACACAGTGAAGGTCGTTCTAAAAGGCCCAGTGACTGAAAAGTGTACCTAATAAAACGGCCAGTTGCCTCTTCAATAATTCATGCTTTATAATCCTGCTCTTTTCTCAGAGGCAGGCATCTAAAACACATGTACTTTAAGAGCCCCCAGATGTCCAGGAGCTTTTGTTAAGCAGCTAGTTTCTGGCTAATACTGTTTAAGAGCCATGCAGTCGTTAGGATGCTAATATGCTAACAGAGCCTTCAGTGGGGAATGGATGAGTGGTCTTACAGTCAAACAACATGGCTGTTTTTCCTTGTTTTGGCTTATGTGTTTAAGCCAATAAGCTTTACAGAGAGAATGCAGCCAACCACTGGGAGATGTCCTCAAATTGTCCCAAAGCTCTGCCTGGGCTTCATAAATCCACACTGACACCCACTGGAAGAGTCAGAAAGCTTCTGATTATTGAAAACAATAAAAAGCTCTGATTTACTCTACAGGAGGAGAACAAACCACATAAAGTGGAAATTTCCTTAATGACTCTTCAACATCCCAGAAATAAACCAAACGGCTCTCTAACCAAACCCCATCATCAGAGGAGGGTAGTAACTAGTTACATTACTTAGTTACATTTTTGTACAAAGTATCATTTTAGGAGTACTTTCACTTTTATTGAGTAAAATAATTCTCTCTTTCTTGAGTGAAATTTCTGGCTGTTCTACCCACTTTGAGTAACTTAACTGAATAAACATAATTTATGTTAAAGTGAGACCTCTAGTGTTTATATAAGCATTGTTGGTACATTGTTGGTACAAAAGCCTCTCAAATCTAATAAATAACATATTTAATTAAAAAATACATTCAAATATGTTTAATAAATAAATATCCATCATATATATTCAATGTGTCAAAAACCTAGATAAAAATCATTAATATAAAGCACTATTAGATAAGTAACATGTTTGTTAAATGATTAAACATGATTATATGCTACTTATAATACGAGTTAAAAACCATATTTGATGTTTTGTATTCAATAACTTACAAACATTTCTTAATAATCTTTAACAAAGTGAGTTAATTTTGTCAGATTTAACAAGTGAGGGATTTATTTATTACGGTGCTTATAACTGAACTTTAGAGTTTTGGGACGGACAGCGTTATGACCCCCCCCCCCCAACAGAACAGACAGTTAGTCAGCATCCCCCAGTGGGACTGTAAATAAACCACTGACATGGACACGTACTGACAGCACAGTCGTCATGCAGCATCATGCTCCTCCAGGAGGAAAGAAAAACGAAAAACACTCGAAGAGCAACAGAGAAGGAAAGAAACAGATCTGGTGGAAGAAGAGCAGGTGACTTACCCGACTTGCGCTTGGAGCCATAGTCCCTGAGGGAGAAGCAACACAAGAGGGACATGGTTACTGACAGAGGACGCCACTGTCCCAACAACACATTCAGTCAACACACGTGCATCCTGACGCCGCGGCTCGGCTGCTGTCAGCTTTAAAACGCATGTGTTTGAAGAAGGAAAGAAGGGAGTCGGGGAGGAGGGAGGACTTTGGCCAGCTGCCTGTACGCTCTGCAACAGACACAAATAAGTCATGTGACTGCAGACCAGCACCGCCGTCTAATTTCCCTCCTCCCTCTATTCCCCCTTCACCCTGTTAGAGGGAAAGACACACATTTGAAGGATGGAGGATCAGTTTAAGATGCTTTTCTTAATGGCTTCTAATGGGATTACGGCACAAGTCTGAGCTATAGATCCCAGACTGACGCAGACCTGATGTATGTGAGGCTTCTGTGGAGAACAACGCAGGCGGCAGGTTGGAAAATATGTTAGAAAAGATCAAAAAGAGAGTTCAGATGAGGACACAAGGTGGTATTTATAGGGATACGGTAAAGAGTAAAGCTGTGTTCAGTGGATTCCTCAAAGTCAGCCCATTATTTAGGTTAAATCTGCCAATGTCATCTGTGCCGCAGAGAAAACAGTAGAGCTCAGCAGAACGATGCTGCAGTATAAGTTAAGTGGAAATTTTCCTTCTTCAAACTGAAAGACTGGAGTTTTAATAATTAATGGGAAACACAATATATCAGCATTAGTATCAGAATCAGCTGGTATTCAGTCATTATGAACATTTTGGTGTCATTAATAAAACTGGACAATATTAGGATTAAATTATCAACATAAATGTGATAGATTAGGAAGGGTTGGTTGGCCTTGCTCCATTTGTTCAGGGATGTGAGGGTGATAGTGTTGGAGCGCAGGATTGTTGGTGTTTAATGGTAGCGCCATGTCCCATCCCAGAACTGAACCTTGTGGGTAACGGGGGAGGTTGTAGTTGGTCCCCTTATCTTTCAGATTTTCTTGTCATTGAAAACTGAAACCAACAGCTAAATATTCACACATATGATGCTAACAAACTCCTACTTGTTCTCAAGCTTCTATAACTCCTTCATCGTTAAACTCTAACATGATCATAATGATAAATTACTTATTTGTACATTGTTACCTCTACTTTTACATAAATATTCTGTATAATGTAATGTAATAACTGTAAATTAACAGATACTACAGTAATTTAAAGATGTTTCCTTAGAAGTACAAGTAGTAATATGATATTACATTATTATCATGTTTTCTAACGGCAATTTAACCTGTTTTTTCATATACAAATGTGATTTTACATTAACTGTAATGTAAGTTTACAAATCTTTTAGTGGGGTTTTGACAAAATTACAGGTCATTAAATACGCACCTCAAAAAAAAAATGGAGAAAAAAAAAAAACGGTAAAACCGCTGGCAGCAAAGTTTCCAAGCAAATGTAAAATTATAGTAAATAATTGTATTACAGAATTACATACAAAACCTGTAAAAATACAGGAGATTTTACTGTCAAAAATAATTAAAATCCCTGTAATTTTAAACTGTAAAAGTGCTGGCAGCAAAGTTTCCATACGGATACTGAAAAATTACTGTAAATAACCATAACACAAAAACTACATGCAATAACTGTAAAAATAAAGAAGTTAAAATTTATTAAAATACAGTATATTTAAGTTTATAAATAATGCTCATTAAACAAAAAAACATGTATATAATTCAAAACACATGAAAATCAGATACTTTCAAGTTTAATCTCTGTAATCTTGTGGTACAATTGATTTATTGTAGGAAATAACCATGTCTACCCAGAGTGATTTCATGTTATGTCATGTTATTTTCTATTGTACAATAACAAGGTTATAATTTATAAAAAAAAACTGTTCATACATGTGATTTAAACTGTCGGTTTCAGTTTCCTCTACCTGAATAAATCCTCTGCTTCAAATGCAGCCAGATTAGTTGGTTCATGCGGATAACAATGAAGCTAACTGAATGTTTTACAAAGAAGAGGTGGAACTTTGGACAAACATTGGAAAATGCCTTGAAGATCAATTTTATGTTTAAAACACTTCAGTGTCCCTTTGGGATAGTACCCAGTAACTCGGCACAGGGTGAGTGGTAAAAAACGAGGTCCATCCCATCAATCTATAGAAGCGCTCTCTAGTTGCTAAAGTCAGGAGGCACATGTGATCTTTCCCATCTGATCTACAAAAGTGAATATCTCTCATTGGAGCAGTTTTGTTCACAGCTTATCCCATTAATGAGAGACCTAATCCTGTCAGGTATGAAGATGAGTAAATTGAACAGAGAGATGATTGCAGCAGAGGGTAACTCTGCTCCCTGCAGTGCTGTGGGCGGTCAAGGTAATGACCTTTCACTGCGTGAGTTTAATGAATGCCTCCTCTTGAGTGTCTCCATGACTCTACTCTGGCTAATAAAGAGGCACGTTGTCACAGATACAGGTAGGCTAATAACAGAGAAATATCAGCAGCTGCTTTAAGCAGCTGACGACACGGATTCATGGTGTCACCGTGCCGTTTTCTCTGATCCCTTGTGATCTGATGCATCCATCTCTCTGTGACTGGCTTCTGCAGATGAATGAAGCCTTTATATTCACCTCTTTATGGCAAGAACTCTGTGTGCTAGCAGCCACTTTACTGTCACTGAGGAGGGACAGGACCCCATGCATCTACAGTCGGGAAACAACCTCTAAAACATGAGGAATAACAACAACTTAAAGTAGAGCACAATACACTGCAGTTTTGATTGGGTCGAGGTGGAAAACATGCTCAGGATAGCGAGTCTGCTAGAGATGACAGGGTATCTGCTAGAATGGCTGCCCTTTCAATCCAACAGCACAATTCATTACATACGATTACATACATTACGATTTCTTAGGCTGAAAAGACGTATAGACATCCAGGAAATGTTACCAATCATGAAGATTTCTAATGACCAAGTACTTTTTGTTAAGATGTCCAGTTTATATTTATAACTGTATAAAACAACACTTTTTTATTATTCCATTAAAAAGGTTTTTTCTGTTTAGCTTGTTCAAAACCAAGAACAATATTTCTGATTGGTGAATTTCATGAACACAAGACGGAGAATGCAATGGTATAACAATAATACATATTAGTATGTATTATATTACATATGCCTTGAGTGAAAGATCCTGGGTCTCCTTCCCATTCCTCTTGATAGAACTGGTGTAACTGGGCCAGACTTGCACCTTACCTCACCACACACACGTTTTCAGCTTGGCACACAACTTGTTCAGGGACTGAGATCATGGCAAAGTCTAAATAGAGTAAATTGTAGTCCTTACGTCCTGTTCCCTGCTCCTATCCCTTCACCTTTCATTTGTTCAGTTTACAACTGATTTACATTATTTAGATCAGACAAGGCTAAAAAGTCGGTCCTGGAGGGCCACTGTGCAGGTTTTAAAGGTTTCCCTGCTTCAGCACAGCTGATTCTGATGATTCAGCAAAATCCTGTTAATCAATGGAAATCAGCTGTGCTAAAGCAGTGAAACCACTAAAACCTGCAGGACAGTAGCTCTTTAGGACCGACTTTGGGCATGTCTGATGTAGATAGTCTGCAAGTCTTTTTACAAAGGCACCGAAAGGTAAGTGAAAAAAACAGATTGATATTCTAAATCGGAAAAAAGAAACATATTTTTTGCTTATGACTCTCATTAAAGTGTCGTTACTGTATTTATCGTACAATAATTTCACATGGGACGTTGGTTCTTGGAAATCAGTCCTTTAACCGCCCATTTAAACAACTGTTGTGTTAGTAAAGGGCTGTGATTTTACTCCACTACCTCTAGTGGTAGAAGAAAGTATAACAATAACAAACCCTTAAAATAAAACCCTTTAATTTGCCTTTCAGGAAAGAACAAAATAATCAATAACAACAATATAAAATATTTACATTTAGGTTATTTTCTTTTCAATACATTATATTCAAAACAAGTTTGTCAGACTTTTATTGCAATAGAGATGCACCGATCTGATACCTGGATTGGATATCGGTGATTTGATATCGGAGATCCAATCCAGTGCACTTTACATGGAAATGTTATGTCTTTCTTTTTGCTGCTTTCTAATGAATAATATATTTTAAAACATTGTTTGTGTCAAGGCTAAGAGCTTCACTCACATGGCAAGATAAATAGTTCATTCACTCAACAGTTGAATTGGGTCGGTATTGGATATCAGCCAATACACTCAGCCCAGGTATCGGTCTTTGGGATCAGTGCATCTCTACACTGTAAAAACACTGACTTTGTTGTCATTAAGTCATTTCTAACTGGGGTCTAATTAGCATCATTTGGACGTTGGAAGGACAGTTTTTCTCCCAAGCTTTTAGTCGATATCTTGAAATGCTGCTTCAATGTTTTCAGTTCTTATTTCTCTATTATGAGCTGCGCACCAGCCCCTCCAACAGCAAAACACCCATATTACTTTTAAGTTGACGAGATGTGCTCAGAGTTGAAAAAATTTAATTGTCATTTAACTGCATTATGATAAAACACTCAAATTTCCTTATTCTAAGCTCACCAGAAGACATGTCAGCAAAAATAAGGTTTTATTTCTGTTCCTGTAAGAATAATTACATCTTCAATGCTCATGTCACTTTTATCACCTTCTTAAAAATGTTTAGAGTAAGAAATTTATTAGTCCTCCAAAACTCTGACAGCCAAGGGTACAGACCAGGAAGCAGAGTTGTAGTTTAACACACCTCTCTGCA
>JAUZNJ010036605.1:0-11786 GCA_034780135.1 Jordanella pulchra
TTGAAGAGTACCTATGATAAAAATTACAGTCTTCTACATGCTTTGCAAGTGGGAAAACCTGAAAAATCAACAGTGTAGCAAATACTTGTTCTCCCCACTGTAAATCCTACTGAACATCTTTGGAAAGGAGCTGAAACATGACATCTGGAAATGAGACTGGAAGTTTGCTCATGAGGAGTAAAAAATACCTGCCGAGAGGAGCAGAAGTCTCATTGACAGGAACTGTTTGATTGTAGGGATTGAATCAACAGGTTAAGAAACAAAATATACATTTAAAAGGTACCATCATTTTCGTCCAGACCTGTTTTATAAGTTGTTTTTTTTTATCATTCTGCTGAAGCATGGTTCAATAGCATGTCTAATTCTCATTTGTACATTTTCTTTATCCATTATTGCTTTTCTAAAGTTCAATTGATTTCTGTGACCATTCTTCCGTGCATTAAACAAAGTGTACCAACAGTTCTGTCCTTGTGTTCCGTACCATTCTTTCATTGCTTTGATAAAGTGGTGTTTGATGTTGCACTTGGAAAATGGCAGTGGATTTCAAGGAGGCACAAGGGTTTGTGCTAACGAAAGAATAATAAGTTAACAGCAAGCTGTTGAGCACCCGGCCTGGTATCCCATCCGGTCAAGCAGCCATTATGGCATTAACAGTTCTCAGGGCCTGCATAACTTACTCTAGTTGATGTTTCTGTTTGGAGCCTTTTTTAAATCAGGCTGAAAAGCAGTTAAGCTATTCTGTTTTGTTTTTTATCAACCTAACTTTATTTTTTAGGACAAGCAAGATATTTCTAGGGTGTTCTTAAAGCGGAACTCTGATTAAAGTGGATGTTTCCGACTTTGACCATGACTGTGTTAAGATCATGATCTTTCCTCTGCACACAGGCCGAGGAGCTTGGCAACAAGGCCAGAGAGCTAAAGGGACTAATAGATGATTCAGAGAGCGTCATCTTTATCAATCTGGACAGGTACATGCCTTCATTGTACATTATATTTACATTTCATATGTATACATGTCTAAGGAAAGTGACATAACACTTGTGTTTATGTTCATTTTGCACTTAATGTCTATTTTCCTTTGACTCTTGAAAAAAAAATATATATATATATTAGCAGTTAAGTCGTATAAAGATATTTGAACTTCTGTTTGTCTTGCTGTAGCCATCGTAACGTGATGATGCGCCTGAATCTGCAGCTGACCATGGGTTCCTTCTCCCTGACTCTGTTTGGTCTCATCGGGGTAGCTTTTGGAATGAATCTAACCACAGCCTTTGAAGACGCAAGTCCCTGAACTGTTAAATGTTTATCTTTGACATTGTTTAAAATCCAGCCTATAAGTGTTGTCCTATCTTTGTTCATCACAGGACCCTCGTGCTTTCTGGCTGGTCACTGGCTTCATGTTTTTGGGCAGTGGGCTGATATGGAGACGCCTCTTGTCGTTTCTAGGACGGCATCTAGAACCTTCAATTCCACCATTGGTAATCCAAACTTAGTACGCCCACTGCACTCCATTCACTGTTTTCAGATGCTTTCAGCTTTAAGAATTTATGAATATACTTAAAAATTGTGTTTTTTTTCATATTTTGTATAGAACCACATTCTTAAGAGTAATTCATGGGAATATCATGCAACACATGCTCACTTTAAATTATTAATTAAATTAATTTTGAAGACTGGTTTAATTCAGGATTATCTGTTATTTTATTTGAAACTGTTTTGTTTTAGTCTGTCACATAAAATGTTAAATATCTATGGTTCATTAATGATATAGTTCTAATTTTATGTTTCTTTTTAATTTGCCTTAACATTGTATTTCCATCCCAAGCGAGATTCCTTTCTACTCCTAGTAGTAACTGTGCAGACTTGTATCAGGTTATACCATAGGAATGTATGTTTTAGAGCAAATTTCTGTTTTATTCCTGACACAGATCCCTCCCATTTGGAAAAGAAATATAAAACCATCAGATATTAAGCCTGGAGTCAGATGAGGTCCTGTTTCAACTCAGAAAAAAACAAGCAGAGCCTGCAGCTGTGAAGACGATCGTATCACCACATCCAAAACGGGAGTCAAGATACCAGGAGTCTCTTTGTTTCCCTCTCTTGTACTAGTAGAGGTTGTGTTCATGTTATTCTTTATTATTGGGTTATTTTTGATCATCGAACTTCCATAACATGTTTTATTTAGACTAAAGACACAGAGTATCACTGAGTCTCTGGTGTTAAAGCCAAAGGTGAGTGGTAGAGCTGGACCTGAAACAGATTACCAGCCTAGCCAGGAGCTGTACTTAAAAAAGAGACTCATGCAAGGAAAATGTATATTTATTTTTTAAGTGAGATTTAAGTAGAAATGTTTAAAGTTTAATGTAAGTCTCCAGCTTATACATAAAGAGGAGTTTTTATTTCAGACCAGTGTTTTGTGTCACATTCACTGCCTTGGAAAGAATGACTTTATCAGATGACAATCTGGTATGTACTATGATTGCCAACATGTGTCATTAAAAGGCACTAATGTACAAAAACTCGTTTGCGTCATTTCTGATTAAAACATTGGCTGAGCAGCCTCACCGGTTTGTTCTGAGTTAACAAGATTAGCAGAGTATTTCCATTAAATAGTTTAAGACTTCACAGCTGCTGATGACTTTGTTGTGTCACTAATCGTATACAGGACGCTAATGGTGACACATCCGTGAAAACATGAAAATCCCCTTTGATTAAAAGGTTTTATCACTTTGAAGATGTTTAACCTGAACCTTGCCTAAGCAAATTGAAAGTATTGACAAAAAGTCACGTGTGGCTAAATAACAAGAAATTTGGCAGCTGATGAACTTTGCAATTATTTTAACCTTTCAGGATGATTATATTTTTTTTTAAATTCTTTAACCATGGAAAGTAGTTGCTTTGCCGTTAGCTCCTGTTAGAACTAGATCTGTGAGTACAAGTACAAGATCTGATGCTTACAAGTTGCTTTAATGAAAATTATTGCCCCCATAGAGAAGGCACTACTGTCTTACATTAATGCTTCTTAAACTCTGAAAAAACATTGCTTTTTGTATGCTTGGTTAAAAAAATTAGATTAGTCTGATTATCAGTTAAGACATAATGTGACTTCTCATTAAGCCATAAATGTATACTAAAAAAATGTATCTCCACCATTGTAATGGTTTGAATTAAAACGTGTGATTGCAATTGTAGTCATTTGCATACATTAAATTATTGATCTTAGAGAACCAAATGTTACATTACATTTCTTTTTAGTTACTTTTTATTTAGTTTATTTACTGTGTTTTTAAATTGATTGCCCTAATCCTTTAGTTTAAATTTAATGTGTGATATTAATAAACACATTTCATTATCAAAAAAAGTTCCCAAGAAAATATGTAATTTTTTTAATAATGGTTTAGAAAGTAAGGAGGAAAATCTCTTCAAATTACCTTAAATATTGGTAGGTATATATTTACCTTCTTGTAAACAATTAACTGGGATAAAAACATTTTCCCTGCATTAACAGACCTTAAGAATCTAAGTGTCACCTAATTAGAATCAGTTTGACAACAGGCTTTGATATTTAAAAAATCAGCCCACCTTTTCTCGAACCACACAATTCGCATATAAGAAGTCTCGCCATGGCATATTAGTTTTATGAGCTAAAGGGAATCTGGGGGACATATTTTTCCCCCTGTCTTAACTACTATTCATCACTGGAGGACGTTGCGTGTGTAGAGACATACCATCTGGAAGCATCAGTATGTGAGTTGCACCACAATGTGATAAACCGGTCTGATTTATGATTGTTTATGATTATTTCTGTTTTTGCCGGTGTAAGAGGCTTAATGGGATTCACTGCCTTTGTCTTTGATTGTTTTTACCCTTACATATTTCAGATGGTATACTTTAATGGGTGGTTGACACTTAACTGACAGGTAACTTTAGGGAACCTACAGGCCTACTTAAGTTTAGGGGGAAAATATGAAAACAGTTTTAAAGCTGAAGAGATGTAGAAAACGACCTCTTGGAAGTGTTTAAAAATACTTCTGTGATCAACCAATTTAAGAATAGCGAGCCTCTCCCCGCCGCCAACCTACCACCTTCGTTAATGAACGTCACGCCGCGCTAACGTCATCGCGTAGCCACGCTGCTCAGCCAGTCTAAACATCTCCACAGTGGAACTTTGCCTCACAACGAGCTGGGGAGTTGTTCTAGACGGTGCTGAGATTTACGAAAACTTCATTTTTCCAGAATCAAATCGTGACAAGAACATATAGCATTTTTATTTCATCACCCGCTGCTTAAAGTGTTTCATTTTGAGCCATTTTTGGGGTTTGAATTTAAAGTTTATTTTTTCCTTTACTATTTTTTTCCCCTTTTCTCGTCGTTTGGTCGTCAAGATGAAGAATCTGTGGCTTTTCTTCCTCGTCGGGTTGTCGACTGGGTTTATCAGCGAAAAGGTAAAGCTATTGTTTTGGCTTTTGCTTTCACGATAAGTACAGCTGTATAGTTACCGATGAAGTAACCATCCTTTTCTCGTGTTTTTTCCCCCCGTAAAATCATTTAGTTTTAGCCGTTAAAAACCGTTTAGAACCCCTCAATAACATTTGATTCAGTTGGGGATTTTTTTGTTTTGTTTTGTTTTCTTCAAGCATTCTTAATGTAGAGTAATCCAAGTTTTCCAGATCTTCACAATGTGTTTTTTTATTTTTAACCCAGTGATACTAGATGTCACTTTCCTTGTTTTTTCAGTTAATATAATCCTTTTTTGGGGGTGGAGGTCTCTTTGAAATTAGTGCCGCAAATAACAAACGGTTATGAAAATTAACATGTATTACGTTATACAGTGGTAATGTGAAAAATACTGGCGCTAACACAGATGTTGGTTGATAATCCTGCTGTGGGTTGGAGCCAAGTTCAAGCTTTCCACCAGCTGGTGTCAAGTTCACAAGTCTGAGCAGCCTCTGGCTCCAAGCTTTGACATTTAAAACAAAAGCTAAAGCCCTCAGCTCCCATTTATTACCCTCATGGTTTATGATTAATTGGTTCTATTACAATTTATAAATTACATTCTGAATAAAATACCTGCGTTTTCTTTGGTCTGTATTAAGAATCCCAAATTTAACTGGGATAAAGTGACAAATCTCCCTCACTGTAAAATGTTTTTAAAGTCTTCTACAGCTTAGCTATTTACATAGCTGAAATACCTGGCAATAACAAGTTAAACACAGCTGTTTATTCTCTGTTACTAATACAATTTCCGATGCATGACTTCACTTAAAGAAATCTTACACAAGAAAATATTTGCTTTAGATTTCTGAACTACATATTGTGAAAGAAAGGGAATGGGAAACCTGAAACCATGCTGGTGAATGAGAGGTGGAAAGCAGGTCTGGGGGGGGGGGGGAAATACTGTTGGGATTTTTTTTTATATACATATTTAGATTACTGGCTGCTTTACTTTTAAGCTCTCAAGCCTCAAATTTATATGTGTACTTTTATAGCAGGAATACACTTTATGATTTAGAATGTTGCTGCTTAGTTAGATTTTTCAATCTGTTATTTTTCTGAGGATCCCACAGTTGTTGGTTCATGAAACCTCTATTGGTCCACAGCTGCTTAATTACTTCTCTCATCCAGGTTTTGCAATTCAGTTTTAATTCCCTCGTCTCTATTGTTATTATAGATGACCCGAGAAGAGTTCAGATTCCTTTTACTCCTATTCCCGCTGATTGATCAGCAGCATATCTTTTACTGAAAAAAACAGGGTTTAAAGGCATCTACCAACTGCATTTACTTTGATTGTTCATGCTTGTTGTGATAGTAGGATATTCTTTATGTGAAACCAGATAGACAAATTCTGTTTTAAAATGGGAATAAGATTGAACTAGAAAAATAACTGAAGAGTGGCCAAAGTTAAATATTTAAGTTTTACATTATTAAAAAAAAGGAAAACATCAATGGCATAGAGACAGGCACTGAAATCTAGGGATATGGGGTATTGTGACTGTAGGAGGCGCAATTATATTTGTTGTCCTTCTTTTATTACCCTAAAATGAATATTTATAAACAGGATCATATGAAATAACGTGCACCTAAAATAAAAGCTGAATAAAATATAATAATTGATAACATGTAATATATAATGATATATTTCAAAATAAGTAGCCCGAGGTCTGAAACATCCACCTTCACCACATATGGTCTACTGATTTTATGTTTAACTGTACAAAAATAACATCAACCCATAAATGAATGTCTTATGAATGGATGAACATTGTAACCAGAAATTTAAAAAAAAAAAATAGATTTTTTTTTTTTATTTCTGGTTTCTAATGATCAGTCTAATTACCAAAACATGATATTTTTCCCCCTTCAGTAAAATCTGAGAAAACCAGCAACATATTCAGTGCTGCAAACTTGGGGAAGAGCTAATTCTCAACCGGGTTTAAAACTGCTACCTCTAATATATGTTACAGTCCTTAAGAAAAAAAAAACACAATCTGTGAAAAGATTCAGGCTGACCTAAAGTAGAGTGGGGAAGGCACATTTTCCTTAAATACCCTGATGGCTACCACTGATTGTATTTTTTTCCCCCTAAGTTTTTCTCAGTGGAACCAGAAACTTTATTCTCCTCAGTTTCCTTTTTACCTCACGTCTCTAATACAGGCTCCAGGCCTAAATTACTGGGTGTGATGGGTTGCATCATATATATATATCCCAGCTACCCTTCTCCTTGTGTGGTTGAGTTGGCTGAAGTATAATTGGTTCGTCAGCTAGTGATGCTGCTCTCCTCTGAAAGCAGAACACAGAAGCAGGCGTTCTTTCGCTCATGCCAGCATGTGGGCCGGTAGTTGTGTCATTTTCTGGATGATTGACTCACAGTGAGTCCTACTGGGCTAGTCCAGGCAAGCACGTTTCTGCGTGCACATGTAGTTTTCCACGGATCCACACAAGTAAATGGGAAGACAGTGACACATTGTCATGATGTTTTTTTTTTTTTTTGTTTTTTTAGTTTTTTTTTTAATGAGTCTCACTCTACGCTTTAACAGCCGGCTCTCAAAACAGTCATGTGGCTGTGAAATTACTCTCCCACTGCTCAATAAAACCAGACTTCATGAAATGTAAATAAAAGTTGACTCATATTCCTTTTCTGAAGTTTCAGGTTTTGTTCTCAGTAATAGTCCCATTATTGTTGTATAAAGGTGAGACAACTGGTTTACATTCCCAGCTAAAAATTTGCACCCTTATTTGCACATTTTTCCAGACTCATCTGAGAATACTGTTCAATTGTTTCTTTGCAAACAACCCCCCCCCCATCAGTTAAAGTTTTCAAACGATTTTTTTTTTTGTGGACTTGGACCTTTGGATCACATCTTCCATTTATCATTATCTCCACACTGAACCTCTAAACAACAGATAATGTCACATTTTAGATGAAAAATACAATCGACTTAAAGATCACAAAGCTAGTCTAATGATGCTCAGTGTTTTATTTTAGCTTAGTTTTTCATTTGTGACACTTTTTTAAGCTCTTTAAAAAAAAAACGCTGTTCGATGTTGAGGGTGGGGTGGGGGGTTAAACATTCTGTTCTTTGTAGCCTTAATCAAACATACTCCCTCTTTACACAGCATTGTGTAAAGCAGGTATCTGGCTGACGATGACAGGCTCTCTGTGTGCTTTGGCTCGTTACACAATCTCCCTCTTGTCCCTACTCACCGGCCTCCCATCTCCCAGGAGAAATATTTAGATATTACCCCCAGAAACACATGATATGGGGGTTGCTCGATTTTTATAACTCACCCCTGCTGAATGTTTAAATAGCTGTACTGCTCTGCTCCAGCTGTTTCCAGTAAACCGCCTTCGGTTGGACAAAGCTTTAGAAAAACCACACTAGTATATATGCTATGTATGTTCTGTTTAAGTGTGTTTTCCAGATGTTTGACCTTTGTGTTACATCTTCAAGTTAACTCTGACAAAACATTTCCCTTACACGGGATTCACTTGGTTACATTCTGGTTAAAAAGGCTTATAGTGTTTGTTTGATTAGTAGAAAAAGACGGCATGTAATATTAAGGAGCTACGGTGTTATGATACTACGCTAAACTGAACCCTTGGATAACGTTTTTAACATTTCTTTTAAAGAATTGCCCTCACTGACTGACTGATACCAAAGTCCAGACTTCTTTAGGTTGAGTCCGCCAATTTCTCTCTTACAGTTGATGACCTTCGTTATATTTGACAATGAAACTTGGCAAACATTGACTGTAGATGAAAATATGTTCTGGAAATCCTGTCATAATTGGAGTTTTAACTAAAAACTATAGGAATAAAAGGCAGGCCTAATTTACACAACAGATGATCTTAACCTTTTATTTTATTTAATTTTAATCAAACTGGAATCCGTTTCTAAGGGAGCATTATGATGATTTTATTCTATAAAATCTTTTTATGTTCTTTAGTTCTCAACCTGCTGATCGCTGCTCACAGTGGATGAAAGAGAAAGTTGTTGGTTTTTCTGAAAGGGAATTATAATTCCTTCAGTTTTCTTTTTTTGTGTCGTCACATGTTTGGCAGATTTCTGGAGTAGCATAAATTAAGTAAACCATAGCATTCCAATGCTTTTCTTGTGTATTGTGTTGACTATCAGTTTCAGCTTATCCACATTTACATTTTTTTTTTCTTGGATATTGTAATATAGCACTCTGAACTAAAACATATGGTTGGTTAAAACCAGCTGTCACTAATCATTTCAGCAACACTTAGATTCAGGTCAGACTTGTTGTTGGGTTCTTCAAAAGGTTCCTCCTCTATTGAGGTGGCGAAGTCGGTATTCAGACCCACAGAGCCATCTCACCCTTTGCCACATCACAACCACAAACCTCAGTGTGACACATGGTAGTGGCAGCATGCTGTGGGGATGCTTTTCTCCAGCACCAACTGGGGAGCTGTGAGAGTTAAAGGGAAGAAAGTTTGGACTAACTAAAAAAATAATCCTTAAAAAAAAAGAACTTCCTTAATGAGGCTTGTGACTGAGGGTGGAGGTCTTACTTCCCAAAGTAGAAGGTCACTAAACCTACAGCCAGAGCTACGATTCAATGTTTTCGATCAAAACATGATTGAATGTATTTGTTGGTGTGTTACAGTAAATCGTAGAGCTAAAAACAATTAAGACTGTGGCAAGATTGAAAAACTTGTAGTCCGATCAAACTGAATCTGCAAGCATATTGGAGACGTACTCCAAAAGTCATTTCTGCAAAAGACTGTTTGACAACATATTTAGTCAGTGGGGCGGGGTCCAAATGTCTGTCACACTTTTCTCATTTTTGTCAGTAAAAAAAGATTTCTTGATTAAACCCACGTGAGCTTTCTTTCACTTCATCTTAGACTATTTGTTGTTGACTTGTTACTTGAGGCCTCAACTCCCTGTCTTTATCTGTGTAGGCTCTGATTTCATTTTTAACCTGAGGCTAAAAACATAGAAGTCTTCTGTTAATTTTTGTACATTACGATATAAACAGCAGTTTATATGCAGGAGTGTTAGTTATGTAGTCACTGCACTAATGAGTTTCCAACAATGTCTTTTCTTACTGAATCTGATGTTGACAGGGATACATTTTTGTTTTAAGATCTCTTTGTAACGCTAAAGTGAAATCATAAACAGTAACGGTTGCCTCGTCACACCCTTGTCTTTAACACCTGTCTAATCAGACAAATAACTTTTTCTGTTCCTCTTCTTCCGCTCTCTCCGTTCCCTTTCTCCAAGCTTTCCTCTCTCTAACTCGGCACCTGTGTTAGTGGAAGCATAGTATACATACCAGACATAGCTCAAGTCTCAATGGACCATATTCATCCATGTCTGCGTGTGTCTTTCTGTCTTAACACCAACTGTGTAATTCGCCTCTTTCCTTCACTTTTTGATTGGGGGGGAGGTCGTCCAGGCGGTATCATTGCTCCACTGCCTGGAGAACATGTTAGGTTCTTCAGTGCTTTTTTTAGCATGTCAGTTTTGTTTAGTGTTGGGTTGCTAGGAGGGTTTCCAAAGCAACGACAACCTTTCTGTTCTGTCTGTTGTCTTTGAAGCTGCTCTATCTCCTTCTCTCACCCCCACACCCACTCCTCTCCTCAAAAACACTTAGATCTTAGCCGTCTGGCTCTGGAGAGTATCACAAATTGCCATCACGACACGTAAAATGAGCCTGAATTCAGCTCTGACCTCCTGTTCATACAATAGAGCGGCTTCAGCAAACACCGTGGTTTTTCTCCCAGTCAGTCGTGAGCATTTCCAACATATTTGGCTCATATACATCATTGGTTACCCGAGGTATTGTTTTACTCTACAACTGCAGATGGTTTCAATTAGTGGGTAGAATGAGGGAAGTGTGAATTTCTGTGCATCAGTGTCTCTTGTTTCCTTTGTTTGCCTTTCTTTGTTTGTCTCCCCTTAAATTGGTTTCTTTCCTTTTTTTTGTCTTCCAGCTTATTGTCTTGTCCCAGACTACTTCCCTAGTAGAAGATCTTTACTTAGAGGATCCAGGATCAGGTGAGCTCCCTGTGGATGACGAAGACGGAGATGATGATGGATCTGGATCTGGATCAGGTTCTGGAGACTATGGTAAGAGACCTGTGTGCTTTTATTAAATGTGTTTGGTTTTATGTCAATATAAATTGTTTTTAAGAGATTAAATCAGTTTTTCACAGTGAATAAGTTAATAAAATGAGATGTAGTAGTGAAGCGATTTATAATAAACCATAACCATAGGCAAAATAGAAATAAAATTTAATTACATTTTGTGATATTTATTGTGATAACAACAGACATAACAAAAAGAGTTTTACAACAGTTTGGGGAGTTTTCAAAAGTCATCAGTTGGAATTTATCTTTGTCATGAGTTATCAACATTTTTAAAAACAGGAGAATCTGTTTTTCACAGTAAACAATGTGATTAAGTCTCATCAATAGTCCAATATAAGATCATATAAGGTCACATCCAACCATTGGAAGGCTTTCCGTTGGGACAGAATCCATTTTCTGAGCTTGGATCACACCGATGTGAACCTAGTCCAGGACCCCTGAACCGTCACCTGGCACAGTTTATCCAGACCCAGAATTGGCTTCCAGCTGTATGAAATAGTGGCGTTCCAATACAATTACAACTCACTTCCACCATTGGAGCTTTGGATACTGACCGATAATGACACATGATATTACTAACATTGTAGTATAAAATGGTAGAATAGGCTTGATCAAGTTATATTACACCAGCAATAGTCATCAACTACAGTAGGTAAATTAAATACTGTATTATTAACCATTGGGTATGGCTGAACGATCTGCCAAAAATTAAAATAAGAATTTGTTTTTAATCAAAATTGTGATTTGATTTTTAATTTTCCTTTGCTCTAACCACATGCATGTAGATTTTTTACTGCAGGGTTTCATTGTTTTCATGACCTTTTAAAGCATGTTTGTCCAGAGCCCTTTGTGGCAGGACTTAACTGTTACATTTGCATGGAAAATGGATTACTTCTATTCACACGCATGGTTTTACACACAAGTTGCAACTCTTCTCTTCCCTCCTGTAAAGGCGGTAAAACCAGTTCAAACTTATTACTTCTTGTGATGAACAAGTCAACGTTATATCACTTTCAGTTCAATTATGTTACTTGGATTTGGATACCTGCAGATCCTGATACTTTCCCAATAATAGAGGTGTAGTTGCACTTTCTTTCTTTCTTTCTTTCTTTCTTTCTTTCTTTCTTTCTTTCTTTCTTTCTTTCTTTCTTTCTTTCTTTCTTT
>JAUZNJ010036606.1:0-11786 GCA_034780135.1 Jordanella pulchra
AATATAGATATATATATATATATAATATAGATATAGATAGTATAGATAATACATATATGTATATATATAATAAATCTGTTATAGCTGACCCCTTCATTTTTCTAAACACTTTTTAGAGTGACAAAGAACAAGGAAGCCTTTTTTAATGTGAAAAACTTTTTAAAACATTACATGATACAAACAAAAACGGAAAAAAAATAATAACAGCTAAATAAAGTAGGCATATCAGGGGAGGTTGTATATATGAGTTCACAAGGAAACCATCAACAACAAAAATATCCAAAACTTTTTTAATATAATTACACTTTTTGCAGCTTTGTATTACTAGATGTGTAATATTACCAGTTCAATTCTTTGAAGAAAATGAAAGATTTTTTTTTATTATTATTTCCAGTTTGTGGCACGTTCTTTACGTCCTCAACTGAGGATTTACGCGTGACGTCATCAATATCGAGAGGTGTTCAGGATCCTCGGAGAGAAAGATCCCGCGCGCCCTGGCAACCTGAGAAACACAGGTAAATGCCGTTGTTTCCATCCCCGTTTTGCCAGCTACGACACTTCAGAACAACGAGAAACTAGTAAACAAGAGTCGCGGTGACCGTGATGTCAGTGCCTCGGCGCTAATAAAGATCCCCGGCGCCCACAGATATCGTTCTCTTGTACAGCGGCCTGTTGTGAGTAGCTAGCTTGCTAGCTAAAGCTAGTTTGCAGTTGTCTGTCAAAAGACACAATAACCGCACCTGAAACGTGAGTCTACCTGATACCCATTGCCAGTTTCACCCACGGATTGTGACAACTACCCTTCAATTTGTCCAGCGAATGACCGTGCGCGTACATCTTAGAGCAACCTAACGTTTGTTTGCCCATCGGTTGTCTTGTGTTATGGGAGACGGTGACGCCGTCACGGTGATGATGGCGCACACTCAGACGAACCCGTTGGCTAAGGATACAGCCAATTGTTCAGTTAGCTAAGGCGCTTTATCTATTTTTCTTTAACGTTGAACGGCAGGCTATTGAACACAGATGCTACCATTGTTTTTTGTTTTGCCACAGATAGCATTGTTTTCTATTACGAAACCTGAGCTGTGGCCAATGCCCTATGGCCTAACATTTGGGACCTGGCTTTTCGACGGTAGTCGCTTGGTGGCTGTTATTATCTGGTAATTTATCCCTTCGGCTCGCTCCAATGATTCGCCCTATCCAGCAGAACTCTGTTTTGGTCATACCATTTAAACGGCCGAAACAAACACAAAGGAATAGGTTTTTTTTACCCCATTAGTGTTAAGACTAGCCTTGTTGTGGCCAGTTAAAGCAATCGTTCTCCTAACGCGAGAGGTCTGCACGATTTACTAACGTGGCTCTGCATTTGTAAAGCCTGTATTAATGGTACAGTTGTAGAGATGCCAAAATGTGTAAGCATACAACTTTATTATAGCCAGTGGCTCACCCATTATCACATGCCTGTACAGTCATGTACTTTTGTCTTTAGGTATAAGCGACTAAAATGGTTGAAAACTATTATTGTACTTTATTGTAAACTTATACTCTCTCTTCTGTTACATGGTACTGATACGTGCATGGCCCTTTGGATCCTTTAAAGCTACATGTTGCTATATTATTATCTGGGTGTTTAAATTGTATTAATAAGTCTACAACGGTTTCATGTATAAAAACGTCCCCTTGGACAACAAGAAATCTACTAAGCATTCACTGATTTAGAAAATGTTGACTATGTTTTGTGTTCAATTCTGTCTATTCAAGATATTTGTTAACCTAATTTTCCTAGGATCAGTACACTTTACAACTGTAAACTAACTGCATGTATGACTTAAATTGCTTTCTGCTTGTTTTCTTTTTATACAAGCATGTTTTGTTATGTCCTTCATATAAAGCACCATTTTAATTTTATTTCTACAATAACATTGTTGCACTTGTTTTGTGTCACAGCTTGCTGTTTATTTCATGCCGTGTTATTTGGTTTCTTTATTGAACTTTATCATGTAGATACTCAGATTTATTTTTGGCTCACAGTTATATCCATGTTTAAGCAAGTTTTTGATTTTTAGAATCCCACATATTCTGCTTCCGATGATGGCATGTTCAAGGCTAATGCTCAACTTTATTTTCATTGAAATAAATAGTTTTAGCTAATCAAGAAAAAAAGTATTTGGTATTCTTAATGCTCCCCAAAGGTTGGTCATTTTCTGATGTTAATGAGACAACAAAATTTATATAGATACAGATTTTGAGATTGTAGGTTCATTTTTAGTCTGAACTTGCTTTTTTTATTGTGTTCACTCATTTTCATTGTTTGAGTTTGGTCTTCAAAGGTAAAATATTGAGTTAGCTGTCAAAACTTTTAACATATAATTCGTGTCCCCCTTTTAAATAGTTTATGATAGTCTGTAAGAGGATCCAGTTAGAGCATTAGCCATTTATTTTAGAGATTTAATTTAAACTGCAGTTAAGCCCTTTGATTATTTCACTGGCCAGTAATTGTATGTACAAAATAAACATTTTCAATAATAAGTAGCACACTAAAATCTTTTCTTGTGTCCTTAAGACCTCTTTGTGGTTGTGATTGTCTTCATATTTTGATAAACCTTTAAATAAACCATCCGGTCCCTGTCTATAAGATTTATTTCTTTACTACGCTTACACAGTAAAAGTGTATCTCTCCTGTGGCTGTTTGCTAATCCAAAAGTTCAAAATCAGTGCCTATCTCTTGTGGCTTTTGACCTCGTTATTGGCAAATTAAAATCTATATAAATAACATATTGTATATTTAAAAAAAAAAAAAAAAAAAACTATAATTATGGTCAATTTGATTTAACACTGAAATTTTCCAGCAATGTTTTGAGGATGTGTTTCATTACTTATTTCTGGGTTGCTGACATGTTCATGTGGCTAACAGGCATTTAAATTTTATCGTGATTATGGAGTCATTGCTGGGTGGGAAATGTAAAAGATTTGCATCACTTGTGCAAATCAGCGGCTTTTGGATACACTTATACAGTTAATGGTGAATTCTGTTTGGTTAGCAAAATTATTACTACTTTGTTCAAACTCTTTTAGCTGATGGGACACAACCAGGATACCCCAAATACATTTTACTAGGCTGAAAGACACATAAAGGGGACTGTTTTTCAAGGTTCCTAGTTCCTCTTATAACATTCTCTTTTTTTTCAACCCCCAGGCTGTGAATATTTTTTACTTCCTTTCACATTTTGCTCTGGTGTACTGGGGAAAGTGAGCCTGAGTCCTTGTTTAGCCCTCTTTGTTACAGGTTTTGTTTTAAAATTGGAAATAGTTTTCTCGGCAGTGAGAATGCAATGCACTTTAGAGGTGGACAATATGACCAAATAACTATAATTAATTAGCAAAACACCTTAGAACTTGCTCTGAAAATACAAAAAGGTGTCTCTAGTTTTCCTAAAACTTCTTACTTTGGATGAACCCTTGCTGATGCTTATGTCAGCGTTTTTCTTCCAGTCATCCTGTAAAATATTCTCCTTGTTTTGTATGGCTGTTTTTCTTTTTGAAAATATATCCGTACTTGTGGCATATAAAATACATGATATCCACATATACTGTGTTAGAATGTATTTAAACTTCATTTTCATTTCAGCACATCCAATGTCTGGTAATGGTAGAAGATAATAAACATCCAGTATATCTTGGGGTGTCTTGATCTTAAATCCCGTGGCTGCCTCATTAACCATTTTTTTTTTCATTGCTACATTAAACACTGTTGCTACAAAGCTCAATAATTACTACATAAGCAAAACATACTGTGTTAGAGGGCTTATCAGTTTGACCCAATCCCACCTTTGGAAAGTAAAGGGATAGCTTGAGATCTTTTGTGAAAAGGGCTGACTTTTTAGTGGACGGCTTACCTCATCTGGCGACAAGTTGGAATAACACCAGGGTCGTGCACACATGACAGAAGAAAAAATCAATGCAGTGTGCCGCTGCAACACACAGGTCTTTTGTTTAGAGGCATAATATCATCTGGGGTAAAAAAAAAAAAAAAGTATAAATCTTGAAGTAATTTTATACAGAGTATCTTAACTCTAACAGAAAAGGGGTCAACTGGAGGTCATTTTTCACTCACAGCGCAGATCTGAGCTCCCTTCTTTATTAAGCTTTCTGAATACCTACTCTTGTCTCATTTTGTCACAGATGGGACTCCACTATGGCTGTCTTTATTGCACTAGAGAAAAAGTCTTATTTTAAAAATTGTATCAAAATAATCTGTTTCCTGTGAAATGCTGTGAATACTTCACAGATGCACAGTATGCAGTATTGATGTCTTTCTGCTCTGGATTCATAGCAAAATAAAATTAACGAATAAATCATAGGGCATGTTTAGACCTGTGGAATGGTGACCTGGGATAAGTAACTCCATGACGGGATGTGGCATCTCCTGTCCCATTTTCTTTATCAGAATGATGACGTCCTCTCAGCTCACTATATTTCTAGCATAGTGTCCTTAATCAAAGAGCAATAGCTTCTATTATATATTTGAACCACTTTGATATTTTCTCACTGGCAACACTGGTAACCATACAATTGTTGTGCTACACTATTAACTGCTCAACGGTAAGAAGTCTTTACATTGTACTTTGTTATATGTTATACAGAGTTGATACACCTAGTTGCTCTGAGCAGCACTGACGCGTGCTTTTGGTGCCTGTGGAGACGAAACGATGCTAGACACTCTTTTAGCTCATCATGCTTGCTACCATCCATTCCCCTTTTTCATCCTATTTAGAGAAAGCGCAGGAAATGTTGAAATATGTCACAAGAAATGTTGGAAATTCGTATGATCGATTATGGTGGCAAAATCCTCTGCAGACAGTGCGCCCAGAGTCCATTCGGCTTGCAGTATGCAGACGTTAGTCCAAGCATGCAGGAGCCTTCAGCTGTATGTTTGAAACTTTGTCTTTTGCTAAAGATTGTTGTTTTGATCTCTCCTAACAGTGGTTGCATTTATGCAACAATGGAGATCAGTCTTGTTGTTGCCATAAGTGCTCAATGTGTTTTGCAGATTACCTGTGTTTATTGAACTCTGTCTCCCTTAAAACCAAAATGTATCCAAACAGAGGTATTTTTTTTAAATATGAATTCTTCATCACCTATATCTTCCTCCATTTGTTGTTCTGCTAGAGGTTTCTTCTTGTTAAAAGAAATGTTTTTCCTCTCCACTGTTGCTACATGCATTCTTAGTGTGAGAGATGACATGTGTTTTGTATTTGTGCTATCTAAATAAACTTAATTGAAATTAAATGATTGAATTGATTGGTTAAATGCTTCAATCCTCTGTGATTGATAAAACAATAATGTACTACATGAACATTGGTGCTTACCATTTATTGGGGTTTACACAGTTTTGTGTGGTGTGTTTATGACACAGGCTGTTATCGCAATGACAATACATTCAGCATATATTATGCAGCTTATGCCTTGCGCACCCATATAGAATCTGGCCCAAATCTCTCTCTCATGAACGTATTTATGGAGTCTATAGAGGCAACTGCAGTAAACGGAGGAAAGCTCATTTTACATGTCGCATTATTTTAAGGGCACGTAAGGGAAAGAGAAAAAAATATGTAGCTTTTAAACTTGTAAGCTAACTTTAATAGTTATAACTTAAAATGGTCTGAACATGAGCTGGAATTAAAACATTATTACAGCTGTTTGAGTTGCAGTATTTTATTTTTAAATTATTTTTTGCTCTTCAGCATAGCAGGTATTGCTTTTATTTTGGCTGGTTGACTAAAATAACTGATTATAAATGTATTTTCTTTTTTTTTATGATTGAGAAGAATTAAAAGTATAAGCAATGTACATAACAGTTTGCATAGTTAAGAAAGAAGAAAAAAATTTACAAACTGGGAAATTATATGAAGTATACAGGAGACATAAGTAAATAGACAGATAAAATATGCCTTTTACGTTTATTGCTCTAATAAACCTAATGAACTGAAAGGAACATATACTTTGTTTTTTGTTTTTTTTTTTAACATGTCAGTTACTAATTAGAGCCTATCCGAAGTACTGTCTGATTTCAACCAATGTGAACTGATTTGTGAAATTTTAGCATTCACCCTTTGATTTACTTTGAAAATTACCTTGATCATTGAAGGAAAAGACATGTCTGGGACATTTTGTTTTGGCAGGAGCCAAAATGGTTTAATAGGCAAGAGCTACAATAAATGAAATGATAAAAGTGTTTTCTTAAAAGATGTAAACAAGAGCATAGGCCTTAAATGAGCTGCTCAAGCTGAAAAAAAAAATCTAATGTAACTTTTACTATGCAGAAATTGATATTTTTGGAATTCAGATTAATAGTTGTACACGACCTCATTTCAACTGATTGTTACAGATGAAAGCCAATCCTAATTTTCTTATTGACCAGACTTGTTTTTATTACTATCTATATTTCCTCAGTAATTATAATTATTTGTTTTGTAATAACTCAACCGTAGACATGGAGATTGGAATGCTAGAGTGTAAGGTGGAAGTTACACACCAAACTACTTAAGTGTGTTTGGGGGTGGGGCATAATGAAATGGACAGAGAAATAGAGATGAAGGGGGAGGGGTGTTGAAGGTGTAACTCACAGAATGAGGGAGAGGAAGAAACTCGAGCTACTGATGGGGAGAGGGGAGGGGTGGAATATGCGTAGGAGAGAGGGAGGGCTGTGTGGGCAGAGGCTTGCTGAATGAGGAAGCGGTAGAGCCATTTTTACTATTGAGTAACTGCATGCTGGTCTAGCTGTACGAGAGAGAGAGAGCTAGAACATGAGGTAGTGGAATAAAATACGACCCTGGGATCTTATTGGAGTACTCTTTCTGATCTTATTTTTTCCTTTTCCTCTTTATACACATCTTGGTTTTTGGATGTGTCCACTCTTTTGGGGAGGCCCCAGAGAGGACACACAATGGAGCGAAGAGCCTGTAGCAACTGGGCTGTTGTACTGCTGAGAGGGGGATGGGGTAGAGAGAGGACCGGTTCACACAGCTAACAGAGCCTGCTGGCTGTAGCTTTCCAACAGCCTCTCCTTCCTGCCTGGCTATACCGTTTCCAGTCTGGGCTTCTTTCCTGGAACAACCACTCTTACACACTTCCTGGTCTACATAAAGGATTACTCACCATGTTTTCTGGGACTTGAGAATAAATCCCTAAGCCTGAGGAATGGATGGGTTTGGAACAACCAAGAAGAAAAAGTAACTTCTTACTAGTTCGTCTGTGGTGTTTTTTTTTGGTTTCTGTTTCTGTTTAGTGGAACTGATATATGAACTTCAAGATGCATTCCAAGTCAAATGACTTACTGGATTTTCAAAAACTGGACGCCCTGCTGGAAAAAATTGCTCATTCAGTCTCTGTGAAAAGGTAACGATACGTGGTGAGACTCACCAGAAGACGTTTCAGATATGTTACGAAGTGATAATAACTACCATCATATTCTAACCGATGATAGTTTTAATATTTTTACTTAAGGGGAAAAATATTTGGAGTGTAATGGGGTTTAGGAAAATCTTTTGTAATATATCCTTAGCCTTGATCCAAGATGAAAGTAGTAGTGTTTTGTCGAGAGGGTTCAGTCAAAACTTTAAGCCAAAAGCCTACCTCCTGCTTAAGGTTAAAGGTGGTGGGTGGGTTAAGAGGAAGAGTGGAGTTGTGTGTAGAAGTAGTAGAAATATCCCCCGCTTCTTGAAAGGGTTTGGCTTTCTTATCCTAACCAGCTGGGAATTAAAGTATAAAGAGGGAACATGAGTCTTGTCTTTTCCTGTTCGTCCTATGACTCATGGTTTGCTTATTTAAGTTACTGTGACCTCATGGAGTAATACACATAAGTGCTTGTAGGCAACACAAGGGGACTTTCTTTCATGTTTGCTAAAAAGACCTAATTTCTTTTTAGTTAAAATTATGTTAATCTAAAAAAAAAAAACAAAATACATGATACAGGAGATGATACTTGTATTCTTCTGCAGAATAGTTAAAAACTGAAGTCACAGAGCTAGTTATTAGGAGAATTTCTAGTGGAATCATACAATTAGACATACAGTTAGCAGAGATTTTGGGGTGATATCCAATCACTGGTTTATTCAAGCTCCAAAGTGATGATATATATAGGCGTATTTTAATATACGTCATAAGATAAGTTACTAAAAAATACATTTTTATTTTGGAATTGATGGAAATTGAACATTCATAAGTTGTGTGTGGTAAAAACAAAAATTTCTAAAAACAACAAGATCCTCCTGGTAATGAGACTTTGTAATCATACTGATTAAATCCAGCTACAAGGAATTCTTTCATATATTCTTTATTCACTTGCAAGACAGATAATAGTTTATAGTTTCATTAGTTTTGTATGAGTTTCTTAAGCACCCTTTCTGTTGTCATCCACCATTTATTTTATTTTTTTTTAATCAGAGACCATTTTTTGTAAGAGATAAATGTATGGTACACGTTTTAACTATCATAAAAATGGCATTTTAATTTAAGTTTATGTCTGAGACATTCTTTAACATATGTAGCATTTAGCTAGATCAGCGTCACCAACATCAGCATCTGTGTATTAAATGTAGAGTAGAGCCTTACTTTCAGTGTGAGATTTTCGAATGACTCTGAAAGCCAAATCAAGCAGTCATAAGAAAGGTTCAATAAGTTTCATTAAAAGTGGGTCTGTAAGAAAAATATTACTTGTCATATATTGCGATATTTCTTTAGACGATCTAGGCAAGCATGTTTCTCAGTCTATGTATTGCATAACTCTTTAACCCCCAACCATTAGTTGAGAGCCTATTACTCAGCTGTTCTGCAGCTGCAGAGCTGCTGCAGAGCAGCAACATCTCATGAGGTTTTCCAGAGCTATACTATTATAAAAATCGGAATGTTTCATCTTAATTCATGTCTTGGGATAAATCGTATCACAACTCATGTATCCTAATTTGTATCATATCACCAAATTCTTGTGAATTCACACCCCAAATTAATAGACAAAATAAAAATAGAGCATCTTTACCTCAAAACTTGCATCTTCCTGTATTTTACACTTGGACTTGTGATTATTGAAATCATAAGGGATTAATTGGGACATGTCTTAGTTACAGTTGGATACTGTAAATAGGGAGAAGAGGATACTTGGAAGGAGTATTTTAAACACTTTAGTGATACTTTACCCTCATACTTTGGTAATTTTACCCATAGTAACCTACACTGTAGAGTATTTCTGTCAGGGTGACCTGGTAGTGATTAATTTGTGCTGTTTTCACTGATTAAAATAGGCTTGTACTTTTTTGGTTTTGACTGACCAGTCACCGATGTGCCATCACTAGAAGATTTCCTGTTTCATCTCTACTTTGAATATAAAGTTACCATGTACTGACAAAGGTGCTCAAATTATGTGTCACTGAAGCGTCATAACAACATTTGAAACGGAACGTATAATATATAAGTGTAGTGCAACTCCTGAATGATCTACACAAGCCAGATCATTCAGGTATAGTTTACGGCAGGGCGGGAGCTTATGAAATGTCAAATACAGCAAAAGTATAACTGTAGGGTCTGCTTGTGACACATTATGAGTTGGCACTATAACTTGGCTTATTTCCTTTTATTTCATTTTCTCTAGACCAATCTGTAGATAAGTTTGAATGAAAGGTCATCAATCGACACGCAACTAAAATCAGACTTTTTTGTTTTCAAGAGGGCCATTTAGAAACTTCCATCTCATTAACTCTGCCTGATGAGGTTATGTCATGCTTCTTAGGCAATACTTCTTAGGCAATTTGCTTGTCAAAAACAGAAAATAGGAGGTAATTGGAAATAATCTGTCATTAGTTAACAAATCATAATAAACCCATCAGGTCTTAATTTTAAAACAAAAAATCCTGCTGGATGAAGAATGCATGGCTGACAAAGTCAGTGGATGCTCTGTATGGGATGATGGATGGGGTTATGTGTATCTCCTCCCATGTTTTGACCAGGGCATCACTAAGGTCCTGGACAGCAACCTGGTGACTTGTGATGGACCTAAACATGACATTCCTTAGACGTTGTGTTGGATTTATAAGTATTTTTACATGTTCTATAAAGCGGTTGCTTTCTTCAATATTTGAAGTACAAACTGACGATACCTTACAGACCATTTGTTAAGTTTCAGTTTCTGATCTACCTTTAAAATTGAGTTAAAAAGAATAGCCTGAAACAACAAAATTTACCCCATGACACAAACATTCATGGGCTTGAGACAGCTATGGTTCGTGCATATAAGGGAAAAATATAATCTACTTTTGAAAATCTGTAGGGTCAAAGCTTAGGTTCTCATCTACTTTTCAACCATCCTCCCATATATATAAATTAAACCTATGATATTTTTCCACGTGGAACTAATTTATTCAAGTTTCACGCTATAACCAACTTCTAGTTGTACCTTGCATCAGTCTTCTAATGCATATGTATATGGTTAACCCAAGATTTTCTACAAGCCACAAGGAACTTTGTCTAATCCACGACCCCTAAATTGTAACTCAGTGAAATTAGCTAATGGGAATTGTTGGATTTGCATTCCTGTTTGGTGGTTGTTCAGATTTATTGTACACATCTCTAGTTAAAGGAAACCAAACACTGATGTTTTGCAGATTTTAGCTAAAATTGTACTTAGAGGTGGGGAATACGTTTTTTTTTATGTATAGACCTACAGATAAATACAGAAAATACACTTTGATTAAACTAGAATGGATGTCTTATTTTCCCAGAAGGGAATTTTTGCTCAGTGAGTGACACTTTCATTGACTGATAAACAAAGAAAACATTAAAAGCAATAAAGACTCACAATCACCATCATAGCATTCTTGGCTCCATCAAACATAAAGACAAAACAAACAACAGCATTTTTAGCCCATGGCTTCAATAAAGTCATGAGTAAAACTGTAACTGACCATTAAAAAACATTTTTTTGTTGTTTTTTTTTCCCGTTGACCTAAATGTGAGGGATCGACAAAAATTAAATCAAATGGTTGACTTGCATAGTTGATGGTGAAAATATAACAAATTATGCTCATTTCATAAAGCTAAAATGAAACATTTTTGTATAAGACTAATATGAGTATTCATACAATTTTCCACTGAGATGCAAAAAAGCAATCATTCCCAGAGAAAAACCAAACAAATTATGTCAAACTCATGCATGCAGCAATCCCCACATCACAACAACACTAAAGCAAAGTCAATGAATGATCGTCACATTTTTGGATTGGGTGGCATCTAGCATCATGTGTTTGCTAACCTAAGGAGAGTCACATGGGTGCAATTATGAATGAGATATAAAAGAATGTATCATAGAAATGACGGATCACCAAAAAGAAATGTTTTGTTTGTTTTTGTTACTAATTGAGATGTTGGACTGGGTGCTTAATTATAAATAAGCTAATCTATTCTTTACTTAAGAATGTCCTTGGTTTACAAACCATTTTGTTTTGACAACTGTTTGTGCATATTTTTATTAATCTATCAATTTAATTTTTGTAATGTTTTTTTTTTGTTGTTATTTGTTGATTTAATTATTTGACTATTATGTGTGCATAGAGGCTACTGGAGTGTTGAGTCAGTTTGTAATTTGGTTTAGGAGGCTGGTAAGGAACATGTGAAGTCGGTAATTGACTTATAATCACATCATGGCCTTCTGAATTGTAATTAAAATATGAAATGGGAAAATATTCTTACCCCTTTATCTGTGTTTTTGCATCATAAAACTGTTTGATTTCTTTTCA
>JAUZNJ010036607.1:0-11785 GCA_034780135.1 Jordanella pulchra
TCAATGTATGTATCTTTTTTATTTCTTTCTTTTTATTTCTCTTTCTCACTCTTTGCGTCACATGCTGTTTTTATTTTTGTTATGTAAAGCTCTTTGAAATGCCTTGATGCTGAAATGTGCTATATAAATAAAATTTGATTGATTGATGATTGATTGCAAAGTTAGTGGTGTGTCCTTACCAACCACCTTGTTATAAAAAACCTTGGTTTGACAAAACATGAAGATATGTCAATGCCATAATAGTTAAAAGGAATAAACATGTTATTCCAAAAACATTAGTTTACCTATAAAGGCCCAATCTAACCTTTAGATTTTTCACTTAATGTTCGGTGTGTGCTAATGAAAAAAATTGACATTAGATTGCATGAGATTACAGCAAACACAACAGAAAGAAAAGTAGGTGAAATGGACATAATCAAAGCCGAAGACAGAAACCAAAGGTAGGAAACGAACAGGCAAACAGGACTGGACCAAAAGATGGTTATAAGAACAGCTCCCAGTTTTTTTGTTTTCTGTTGTTCTGCTTTGTGCAATGTTTAATGCCAATGTATCTATTTTGTATGTCAGCAGATGCAGAAATGGTAATAAAAAGTTAAAGGATTAAAAGTAAGTTCAGTATTTGCTCTGGAAGTAGGACTATAATTTGGCCTGCCTGAGATTACAGGTGGCTAAATATAGTACGGTGTCATCTGCATAAAGTTGGACATTATTCCTCTCAGTATTATTGTTTTAATGATAGAGAAAAACCAAAAATGGGGCCTATAATAGAGCCTTGGGGACTTTTTTTTCAAAACCCGAGAGTCGTTCTTATATACGAAGACACTTTGTGGCTGAAGTGTTTGCAGACAGCCTGTTTTTTTTAACAGATGTAAGGGTGCAATTAGCCCTAAAGAAATGCTCTTAAAGCAACAGTAGCCAAAAATACAGAGAAGGTAACAGGAACTAAGGGTTTTAAAGACTTAGCTGTCCAATACGGACAGACCAGCCATATAAGCTTCATACAGTCAGGTTATTCTTCCAGGATCAGGAGGCGGCGCTGGAGGAGACTGAAAGAAAGATGGCCGAGATGCAGCGGGAACGACAGAAGGAAGCTGAGGCAAACAGAGGACAGGCTGAAGAGCTAAAGATCCTGGCAGAGACGATGGAGAGGACCAGCAGAGAGAAAGAGGTTCTTCTTCAGATGTTTCCTGATGTTGAGCTCTAAAGTAATCAAGGCAAACAAACTAGATTAAGTTTGTCTTTTATTCAGCTTTCAGATCAGAGGTTAAAGTCACTGGAGTTGAGTATGGAGGCAGAACGAACCGCTCACCTGGAAACCAAGTACAAGCTGGAAGTCCTTCAGGTAACGTCCAGCTGTTGATCTCCAGTCAACAAACATTTTCACTCTGCGCAGAAGAACAAAACAAGCAGCTCTTAAACCACGTTTTATCACTGAGAACCATCTCTGCATCGGCTTGGTGTGGAGCTCTTCTGTTGTGACGTATAAAACACCACCTTAAAAACCCTGCCGGGATGTAATGGGAAATTCGGGACTTTTTTTTTTTTTGTTTTTGTTTTTTTGAGCTTTTTACGGCACTAGTGGCTCATTTTTCTGACAGTAGGCTGACAGGAAAGGGGGTATGAGAGAGGGGGAGAGACATGCGGGAAAGGACCACAAGCCGGATCCGAACCTGGGTCGCCCGCGTCGAGGACTAAGGCCTCCATACATGGGTCGTGCGCTCTGACCACTGCGCCACCTGCACGCCCAAAACCGGGACTTTTCTAACAGTTGAACATCAGTTTATGAGGTTGTACAATAAAAGTCCAACTCATCCGATTACATTCCTGTGTGACCCAACAGCTACGGGCTCGTGACCTGGAGGCAGCGGTGGCAGTGGAGCGGTCCGGCCAGCAGGAGGCGCAGCAGAGCCTGGAGCTGCTCCGAGCTCACCTCAGAGAGGTGGAGCGGGTTTACAGCCTGGAGAGGGAGAGGAGGGAGCGCACTGAGCACGCTCTGGAGCGGTGAGCATCACAGCAAAGAGGCTGCAGCCAGAGGCTCCTTTAATGCTTTGATTAGTTTCACATCAGCCTCTTTTTCTGGTTCCTGAAAATATGTTTGCATCAATACGTCCAGAAATCACCTGTTGTTATGCTTTTATCCTCATGTTTCACACGATGACGTTCATGCAGGCTGCAGACAGAGTTTACCCACTGTAAGTCTGAAATGACCGTTGCCTTGGAAACAGAGAGGAAGGCCACCTCTGACCTCTCGAAACGTCTGGAGGAGGAGAGGAGTCGGCACGCCAGCACCCAGTCACTGCTGCAGCAGGTAACGCAGGGCGGCCATGTTTGCTTCCATCTCGTATGGTACCGCCTCACTCCTTCAGCAAAGGTCGGGGATCTGGTTGAAGATCCATCTACTGATGTCCTTTAATCATCACAGCAGATGGATGACCAATCAGAGCTGAATAATTTTTATTAACTGACGGAAAACTCAGCTTTTTCACATGAAGCAACTCATTGGAAAAAAATAGTTGAAGTTACTACATTTAAATCTCCTTGGGGCTCTATGCTCAAATTTAACTGAATTAGAGTTATCAGGATTTATTTGAAAGAATTTCAATTGAACATAATTCATTTAAAAGGAACTTCATTGAATTAAACGGAATCAAACTGAATTTATCCAGCACAAACATAACTGAATTAAATCGAATTAAATTGAACCTAATTTATTTGAAATTATTTGAACTGAACTGAACTTAATTGAACGTAACTAAATTTAATTTAATTGAAATATGGTTTAAAGGAATTAAATCAAACTGAAAAGAATGCACTTAAATTGAACAGATGAAACTGAGCTGAGCTGAACTAAAATGACTTCAATTGACTTGAATTTAGTTTATCTAACAAACTGACCCGAACTCACTGAAATGAATTGAACTGAACTGAGGGGGATTGGATTGGATTTGATTTTCTCTAAGCTGAATTAAATGGACTTGAATTAAATGTACCTTAATTTATTTAAAATGACTTGAAAAGAAACAAATTTTCTTGAACAGAACTGAATTGAATTTAGCTAATATAAACTAAATTAAACTGAACTGCCATTAATCAAATGTACAAAACCTCATATAATCGAAAATAACACCAAGATTTTTTACTTTATTATCTGAGATTAATTTAATTCCATCCAAGTCAAGTGACTGACTAATCAGACTCTGATCCAAAGACAATAATTGACAATAATTTTCAGCATTCAGAGGCAGAAAGTTGAGAGTCCTCCACATGACTGTAGTCCATGCAGTGGGGTAGCACTGTCAGGATTTATAGACAGATATAGCTGAGTATCATCTGCATAGCAGTGGAAATTAATCCCACACTGTCTAATAATTCTACCAATTGGGAGCATATATATAGTAAAGAGAATTGAACCTAGCACTGATCCCTGTGGTACTCCACAGGTAACCCTGGACGATGAGGAAGATTTATCATTGACATGAACAAACTGAAATCTGTCAGATAAATAAGATTTAAACCAGCCTAGTGCTGTTCCAGTACAGATACAGTCCATTATCTGAGGCCATGAGAATATCATTAGTGACTTTCACCAGAGCTGTTTGTATCCCTGCAGCAGGGATAGATTAATCATATCTAAAATGGAGGTGGAAATCTATACTTCCTTAAATAACTTGGTTGGAACTGGATCTAACATACAAGTTGAAGGTTTGGATGAAGACTCTGAGAGTTCAGCTGGATCAATACAGCCTAAAATCAGTTCAGGTTCTATAGTTACCTCAGATGCAGCCCCTCCCTCTGCAGATAAACCAATCGTATTTAGAGGGGTGCCAATGATCTTATTTTTATAGAATCAATCTTATTTATAAAGAATCCTGCAAAGTCATTACTGCTTAGAGCATAGGGGAGTAGATGGTTCAGCAGAGCTCTGGGGGAGTTTGGCAACTGTACTAAAAAGAAATTTAAGATTATTCTTATTATCCTCTATTAATGAGAAGGAATATGCTGCTCTTGCTTTACGAATGTTAATTTTATAGAGCAGTAAACTGTTTTTTCAGAGGTAGGTAGGATTCCTGTAGGCATGAAGAGCTCCATTTTCTCTACAGCTCTGTATTAAACCAAGGGGCCACAGAGGAGAACTTGGCTCAGATATAGATAGTCTAAGCAGCACGTCAACGATCCAAACACCAGTCAAACAGGAAGTGAATGCGATCACCATATCAGGTTCATTTAAACAAAATCAGAAGGAAGCGGTGAAGGTTGGATTTAACACCTGTTTATCTGTGTTTAGGCGGCTGCAGGGCGGTCAGAAACAGAGGAGGCCTTTATGGACACCCTGAAACGGATCACTGGCATGCTGCAGCAGTCAGCACAGCCTGCAAAGGATGATGGGAAACAGAGCCCTGCTGCAGTTCTGCAGCTGCTGGCCTCCACTCTGAGCGCTGACAAGCACAGAATTGAGGAAACTACCAAACAGGTACAGACTCCGTCCACATGAGGCGATCCATCCTTTAGAACCACGATTCCTGGTACTAGTTTTGTTTCTCCATCAGGTCCGGGATCTGCTGGTTTTATCCGAGAAGCTTCGGGAAGAGAATCGTCATCTCCAGCAGTTGATGTCAGATCTGAAAAAACAAAATGAGGTTAGAGGTCCTCTGATTCCTTAATATGACCAGGATGAGATGGAGTTTTACAGAAACCTGGCGTTAGAGCAGGGATGTGGACAGACTCATAGTCAACAGACTCATAAAACATCCTCAGCATCACCCCCACAGATGTTAAAAGACCTCAGCCTCCTCAGGAAAAAGAGTCTGCTCTGGTCCTTCTTGTAGACCGCCTCACTGTTTCTTGTCCAGTCCTACTTATTGTTAAAGTACACTCCCGCTCTGTAACAGGCCGATTTTCAGCTTCATTTCATAGTGAGCATGCCAACCTGTGCTTTTTCTTGACTATTTTAAATGGTCAGTTACTCTTCGAAGACTGATAAGGTATAATTCAGCTAAATACAATTTTATAGCTTTACAAATAGATTTAATTCTTTCTGTAATAAGTTTAATTTTGGAGGCTATCCTTGTTTAAGTGTATTAGATGTATTAGATGGGCATCCACCCACACTTTCCTTTGAGGACATGAAAAAACAGTAAAGATCAGTAAAACAAGCTCTGAAGATAAAATGTTAGGCAGGTTGTTTCGTAACTAAGCCTGATGTGTAGAGAATTGTCTTTTGGAACGATTTTGGTCTAAGTAGAATAAATCCCCCTGGAGTTTCAGCTTGATGGAAGATCTCTTGGGCGTCTTGCTTTTTACTACCTTTTTACTACCGTTTTACTCCAACAGGGTCTGCATGTGTTTCTTCTATTTTCCAAGTACAACAAGAAAGGCAATGAACAGGAAAGGGCTGATGACTGTCTCTGTCCACCAGGGGGCGCAGCAGGCGCTGGTCCAACTGCAGGAAGAGGCATCTGCCTTACGTCTGCAGGGCTCTGATTGGTCGCTGCAGAACAAGGAGCTGCAGGAGGAGCTGCAGCAAGTGAAGGACGAGAGGATGAAGCAGAGGGAGGAGATCCAGGAGATGAGAGAAGAGTTCAGGAAGGAATCAGAGGTAATTGTTCTTCCTCTGGGAAAAGGTCACCCTAATCCCACAGAAAGAGAACCGGTTCTACCTTAGAACCAACTGGGTTTAATTTAATTTGCATCCAACCTGATTCTCACAAGATCTTCCCTGTTAGAAATTCGTCTGTATCACTGTAGAGCCATAGATAGCTCCACTCTTAGGTCTGTTTGAGCTCCTGGGCACATTGTCTCAACATCATATAGGTCCAGGCTTTGACTAGGCCACTTCAGAACCTTCATTTGGAGGAAACCCCAATCAGACGGTGTTAGTGCTCGATGGATGACTGTAACATCCGGGTCAGACACCAGGAACCAGGTCCACGTGCCTCATCAGTTCACAGAATATTTTTCCATGAGTTCTAAAAGGTCATCTCGTTGCTTTTTAAATGTGAACTGAACTTCAGTAGTTCTGGTCCTGGAGCTAGCATGTTTTACAAATTAAAACCAACAGTGAAAAAACAAAATAAAGTTTTCTTCAAAATTCATGTGATTCAAGTAATATAGAAAAAGCAGAGGCAGGTTCCTTCCTTTAATTTCTTATTTCTCTAACAAACTTCATTTGGACAAAAAAACATCCCATGAATTTTACTTTTTAACAAGTTGAGTTTTGGCCTCTAAGGTGACCAAGTGGTTCACTGCAAAACTTAAATATAAATGGTCATTTTTTGTTAAAATAAGTGTATTTTCCCTCCATTTAAGTGGGTAAGTAGGACAATTGGCCAATTGAATAGGATGAAAAAACTTTAATATATCTAATTGGCTTATTTTAAGGGTTAAAATATGCATTCCGTTGGCAGATCATCCTATATACCAACTCAATTTAAGGGCAAATACACTCATATTAGGAAAAGTTAACTTATTTTTGTATAGAGATGTCAGTGAGATTGTTCTGTATGATCCATCTGCTCAACATGAAGTTACAGCCTCATCATCCATAGAGAAGTTAATGGACTAATTTACAGGTTATCTGCAGTAAATATGTGTTAGTTGACATTCTTGGTCTTCATTTGTTTTCTCCATGTTAAAGTTTATTTGTAGGGAAATTAGAATTTAAAAAACAAACTGCTCTGTTTATTCTTTTCATATTATTTAACGAAAGAGATTTGGAAGAAAAAAAAGTGTCTAATTTTTTCATTGCTGGCGTAGAACTGAAGACAGATTTGCAGATTAATAAAGTATCATTGAACTGAATAGGATTGAATGGAATTGAAGGAATTCACAGATTCTTAACCTCTGAACCTAACAGAGTCAGTCAGGCCTGCAGAGATTTACGCTGTAAAAAATGAACTAAAAGAAAGTAAACTGTTCTTGAAATCAGCATATTTCCACCTGATTTTAGAAGTTAAGTAAAGTGAACTTCCAATGGAGTAATTTACTCTGAAGTATATACAATTCTCTTACTTCAGGGCCCAAATGATCATTCCATTGGTGGATAATGCCACCTATCTGCTCAAAGACAAACAGCAAATACACAGATTTACTAATGTTTAGATAGATCTTTGTAGTGTAGATGTTGGTTCTTTGGCAGCTCCTGGATCCTCCCACCTGGAAAGCTTCACCATGTTTTCTACATCTGTAGATAATTATCTGTTCAAAACAGGAAACCAGCTGATTTCTTTTCTTTCCTGTGAAATTAGTTGAACTGAAAGTTAAAACAAATCTAAAAACAAAAGAAGAAGAAAGGGGTTCGTCATGCAGGACTTGCTCTCACAGCATCTGTCTGTGTGCGTCTACGCCAGGCCCGCCTGTCCTTCCTCCACTGCCTGTACCAGCGCCTGCTGGCCGGCTGCGTCCTCATTCGTCAGCCCCAGAGCATTCTGGGAGACTTCACCTGGCAGGATCTGTGTGATGTCATCACCCAGCAGGTGGATCAGCTGAGCTCTGACCTGCTGAAGGCCAACAACGAGGTGCACTTTTAAAATCAGTTCTCAGCTTCAGACAGCAGTAAGATCTCAGATCTGAGACTTTTTTTGACTTAGACAGAAATGATTATTAGTCACCAAATGGTTTTTCTCCCTGCTGATTTTTTTTCTGCTCCTCCTAGATAAAAGCAACAGATTCATGCAGAAACGTTAAACACTCATCTCTAGTATGAGGAGTTGTAGAAATCCTTTTCTTTTTAGTTTCAGCAGCTTTTTGTCCCTACATTTTCTCCCACTCGGCCACTGTGGTTTTACCCATTCTGAGTTTCTCATTCTACATGCAGATCACTCACCTGCAGGATGTGTGTGACAAGAAGAGCGCATGTGTGCGCGAGCTACAGCGCAGTCAGGAGAGTGTGTTGGCTCGCCTGGAGGAGAGCGTGAGGAGGAGGGAGGAGGCCTGGAGCCGCCAGCACACACACGCCATCAGCCAGCTGCAGAGCCAGCTGCAGGTAACAAACACAGACACACACTGAATCCCCCTGGAGAAGCTGATCTGCAGTCAGCTGGGCCTCACTGCAGCCACAGACAATTTTGATTTGATTCCTCTTTGGAAAGAGGATGAAAGCTGCTGCCGAGAGCAGAAACAGTTTTTAAAACTGCTTTTTAGGGCTAATAATCTATGCGTTTGCTCCTCTCCGCTCTCTTTCAGCTCTGTCGCTCGCAGTGTGACTCCCACAGGGACCACGCCTCCTCTCTGGAGCGCCACTGCTCTTCTCTGACCTCCGACCTTTACCGCCTGCAGGGCCTCCTCTCCAGAAGCCGTCGGGAGTCGTCGTCCTTTTTTCTAGGCTGCAGTCTGCTGGCCGGAGCGTTGCAGCACAGCCGCAGCTGTGTGCACGCCCTCTCCGAGCAGAAGGTCCTCCTGCACAGGCAGCTGGCAGAGAGGGAGCTGCTGGAGCAGGAGGTCAGGAGGCTGGCCAATGCTCTGGGGGGAGAGCAGGAAGAGGAGCAGGAAGAAAGACGAAAGATGGCGATGAGGAGGTGGAGGAGGAGTGTGTGGGCAGTGCTGGCGCTGAAGAGGTGGATGGCTCTGAGTAAGAGGACGATGGTGTTGTTTCGGCTGGAAAGAAGTGGAGGTGCAGTGGCTGTCTGCATGTGTGGAGGTGCCCGTACGGCAAGCCTGAAGGGTCAGTAAGCTCAGTCTCACCAAGGATGAATAAAACCCAACTTATCGTCACAAGCTCCACTTATACAGCAAACGTCGCCTACACAAGGTTTTAGTCTCTCCGTGGTTTTTCCCTGCTGCACCCAACATCAACCCTAGAGGGCAGCGTAGGACACAGAAAACATGGCTGCTGTTTCCAACAAATTTAAAGTCTGTCAGCTCCAAATCAAACATATTTTAGTTAAAAACTAGTGAAACTCAACTAAACTAAGCTACTATGTAGAAAGATGAATGAAAAACATAATTGACAACCATAATTAATGATGCAGTGATATCACAGTTTAACCTGGATTTTATGTTTGAGAACCAAAGTTAATATTGAAGAATTTGGAATGTGATCAAATTAGCTTTTGGATAATTTATATCATTTTGAATGTTTTCAAACAGATTCAATGAAAATCCAAGAGGTGATTAAAATATTATTTGGCCAAATAATGTTTTATTAAATGGTTTGCCTTATCGGAAATCTGTTACCTAACATCAATGATCATATTAGGACAGAGACATTGGTCCCCAAAGTTCAAAATTAATACCATGGTTATTGGCTCAACACAGTTTATGAATACAGCACTGACTGTTCTGGCTTTTATGTAGTTTGATTTTTTTAAGCAGGTATTTTCAAATCTTGTATTGGTGGAGTTTTATGGATGTGTCAGATGACTTGTCGGTCTCCTCTGAGGATTCTTGGCAGCCTTTGTGAGGCTGTTATTCAGAAATGAAGAAATAATCAGAGGTTAGGCCCTCTGCATGAATTAACATTAAGAACAAAGTGAGTTCAGACTCCAGCCTGGGTCTTTCTGCACGGGGTTTGGATATTCTCCCGGTGCAAACACAGGTTCTCTCCTGGTACTCCAGTTTTCTCTAGAACCACAGCTGTTCTATTAACTGTTTTCTTTGTGTTTCCTTAAAGCAGTAGTTGTGCCTTTATCATGACTGATTAATACAGGCGCCTGGTTTCCAGTTGCTGCTTTTGCTTTTGTTTTTTTTCAGATACGAATACTGCAGGCAGGTCATTTGTGTTGCTGCAGCACTCCGTCCTTCTCTGGGATTTTTTTTCTGTCTTTAGCCTAGCCCCTTGTATGTAAGTCGTATAAATGAAAATTATAACTGAAACTAATAAAAACTTAAACTAAACTTTTTCAAAAAAATAAAAAAACAAACAAAACTAGTTCACAAATGCTACCATACCATACCAATGTTATTTATAGAGCACTTCATACACCAAGAGGACCAAAGTGCTGTAACACAAACATAAAATACAGTACAATATAGACACGAGAAAATATAAAATACATGTGAATATCCAGACAGAAATAAATGAAAAAACATCTCAGATTGTGTCAAACGCAAAAGAAAAAAGATAAGTCTTCAACAGGGACTTAAAAGCAGCAAGTGAGGAGGAAAGGAAGATCGTTCCATAATTTGGGAACTGATGCAGAAAAAGCACGTTGTCTTTGTCACCCTCAGAAGCAACTGATCAGCTGACCTGAGGGAATAGTAATAAAATATAACTGAAAACCCAACGTTGAAGCAAAATAAAGATAAAAATTAATGAAAATTTCAAAAGTATTAACATTTAATTGTAAATTAACATTGTTTGCCCTAATAAAAACTTTTTCTTCTGAATCTTTTCTAGATGATAAGGCTCAAGGACCTGAAGATGTTTTTGCTCGCTGGCTTCGCTCTAAAAGTCTTTCCTCTATCATTTTGTCCTCCATGGTCGACCTGCAGAGGGCGCTAGCTGACACAGGTGTCTAAACTTGTTTCTAAACGCTGATCTGACGCTCCGTTTGTATCATCCCAGCCTGTCTGTCTGTTCTCCAGGTTCTTCTCCTAAGGTAATCTCAGCTGCTCGCTCAGGATTCTCCTGCCTCCTTGATCGCCTCCTGGACCAATCGGCTCCCAGCGCTTCCTCTCGGGAGGAGAACAAGGAGTGTTCCTCTCTGAAACTCAGCCAGGACAGACAGGGACCCAACCTGAAGGTAGCTGAAACTGTGAGGTGCTCATTTAGATTCTGCAGAACCTGTCCACCTGCTGACCACGGATTCTCCCATCAGACGCTGGTGTCCGCCCTCCAGCAGCACTTCCTGCTCTTCAGCCAACGCCTGCACTCAACTGAGGTGGAGAGGCGAAGTCTGCGGCTGGAGGTGGCCAATCTGAAGAAAGGGCTGCAGCAGGAGAGGGCGGAGCTTAATCGCACGGTGAGCTTCAGGAATCCATGCTTTCTATTTCCGTCTGCCTGGGCGAAGAAGCGTTGGAAATCAGTCTGTTTTCGCGTCATTAATGCTGTCATTAATCGCTCTTCTCTGCTCAGGTTCCACCGGAGCGTTTCCAGTCTGCCTGTGAGGAGCTCCGTCAGGCTCTGAACAGAGAGCAGGAGGCCCAGATGCTGATCCAGGAGCAGTCCAAACAGCTGCAGGTACATCTGAAGTACAGGTCATCCTCACAGATCATAAAGAAGCTCTTTGATTAGTTTTAAATTTTATTTTTTTTATCAAAAGTTACCTGAAGATCTTAAAGGAGTCATGACCTAGTGTTTAACTTATTCAATACTTTTCAATACAATTCATTGAAGGTACATAGTCATCTTATATTTCTTAACCAAACAGAAAGATCCAGTTAAATATGATAAAATAAGACTATATAGTCCAGCTGTTAATCCTGATTGTGTTTTAATCCTTTTTGAGCCTAAATAAAACCTCAGCATTGGGCACAATAAGCTACATAAACAGACGTGGCGCCATCTACAGGCAGTACCGCTGAACTACCAGAAAGCCAGATGATGGCCATTGATGCAGCTACTCGATGAGAAAACCGACAGCTGGAAGGAGTGCTTACACTAGCAGCACTGTTAGCCAGCACATGTCTTATTAACTGTTTCCCAGAATCAAACCTCAATTTGCACCTTTTTACTCTTGGTTTTGGACTGTTTTCTTTCTTTCTAATCCAGGTCACATGATGTTGTTAAAGTGTGTATATATATATATATATTATGAGTGTGTGTGTGTGTAAAGATTAGATGAGTTTTATTGATCTCACAGCGGAGAAATTCACACGTCACATACTGGCAAAGTAGATAAGAAGGTGC
>JAUZNJ010036608.1:0-11785 GCA_034780135.1 Jordanella pulchra
GTGTTTCAGCTGTTTTACAGTTTTCTGGAAGTTTGTTCCAAATCCGTGGTGCATAGAAACTGAATGCTGCTTCTCCTTATTTGGTTCTGGTTCTGGGTATGCAAAGCAGACCAGAACCAGAAGACCTGAGGGGTCCCTAGGCCTAGTTGACTTCATTGTTTTTGGCCTAAAATATACAGGCCAAAACATTCAGGGCTACTATATTAAATCAATTGCTGGTTGTGCTGACAACCCTAAATCTTTAAAACTTTGGCCTATAGTCATCATCTGCATCCTGCAGAAATGTTAGGACAAACATCAACTGTTGTGAGATTTGGACACCATATCAACTTAAAATTACAACTTCTATGGTCATCTTTCATAAACATCTAGTCTAACTTAGAGAAGTATATGTCAATTTTTAGTATTTTAATACACGGATACAAACCTCTACTATTTGGGTTGAAATTAAAGCTCCAACTGTTGCCTAGCATATTTTTTTAGATCAGGGTTTAATGTACATCAGACAATTGTTTTACTACCTTTTTGTCTGGATTATAAGTCGCTCCAGAGTATAAGTCACAGCCCTGGCCAAACTATGAAAAAAACTGTGACTTGTAGTCCAGAAAATACGGTAATCATATAAGCAAAAAGAGAAATAAATATTGAAAAGTTGTTTTTTTTTTGTTTGTTTAAAGAAATTCTTATCCAAGATCAGAACAATGTTGTTTTGCTGTTAAGGTGTGACACGTTTATCGTTTGTAGCAGACAGAGCATCAACCAGAAATGATAGTTCTCTCTTTAGAGGGTGGATGGATTAGTTTTATTTTAGCTCTGGTGGTTAATAACTACAGCTAGCAAAGAGAGAGGAGCCTGCCATCAGTTTTATTTTTTTATTACTTCTTTAGTGTGTCTTTTGTGAAAGTAGTCTTGCAAACTGAAATCTGACATGATCCAATGACTTCTTCACTTTAATGCAGATCGAGAATTCCTCAGTCCCACTCTGAGCTGTTCTACAGACCCTGTGTTCCTGAAATTATCTGGTTAGAGCCTTCATCAGTTTTGAAATAAAAAACAGTAACTATATCTTTTAGTTGTTTTAATTACTCCTTTTTATTTGAGTGTCTGAAAAATATTTTTAATAGCCAGCTTCAGTAGGCCTAAAACATTTAATTGGTATTTTAGTCAGCCTCTTAAGCTTACAATGTGGAACTTTTGTCTCCCCCTTCTGTTTGTAAAGGTGATTTCACATATTCCTTACAGTTACTATTTTAAGATGTTTCTTATCCATAAGGGGTATGAAAACCCACATCTTGACATTTATTAAGTTGGACATTATTGCCTCCTTTCTGTAAAGAAACAATGGCATTAACTGTTGGTGTGGCCTGTAATCAGGATTATGTAAATTAAATGGTTTTAAGGTCTGAAATGCAACAGGTGTTTGTTTGCAGTAGGGTTAGGGTGTCAACATCTGCAGCAGCTATACATACTGATTGTTGTATTTTTTTTGTTTCAATTTGATGCACCTGTTTTATAGTTTTGATTAATTACATTTAAAAAATGTGACCGAGTTTGTGTTTTGGTTGGCCTGGTTTCAACAGCACACGTCACAATGCTGAACGATGTATTGTTAATAACAATAACAACAAGACACTGAATCGGCTGAAGCAAAACTCATTAGCCAAACTCTGATGATTTGCAGCTGACCACTTAACAAATTCCCCCGAAAACATCAGCAAAACCAAGCAAAGCAGCATAAAAATCAGCCCCAGCTTTGCGCTTCTTTTCATCAGAAGATGTTTTCCCCTGAATAAACGTCTGTTAAATATATCCAATCTATAGCATAATATGGAGTCTATCAGTCTATCATAATATCAGTCTACAAGTTAAGAAAATGCCTTCTAAGGTATGAGTTTGCTTTTTTTTAAAATAGACTTGTGGGTTTAAGAGGTTAATGGGAAATAACCAAGGAAAACATTTGTTGAAAACAAATCATGAAAAAGCCAGACCGGAATTTGCCAAACTACGTGTTGACAAGCCACAAAGATTCTGCTAGAATGTCCTATGGACAGATGAGACAAAAATGTAAGTTTTTGCCAAAGCATTTCAGTTCAAGCTTATCCAGAAAAAAACACTGTCCCTACTGTGAGACATAGAGTGGGCTCTGTTGTGTTCAGGGTGTCTGAATCTCTGCAGGGTACAATGAAATCTCAAGATTTTCAAGTGATTCTAGGGAGAAATGTGCTGCCCAGTGTCAGAAAGCTTGGTCTCAGTCGCAGGTCAGCGGTCTTGCAACAGGATAATCACCCAAAACACACCGATAAGAACACCCAAGAATGGCTAAGAGGAAAATATTGGACTATTCTGAAGTGGACTTCAGTGAACCCTGACCTAATTCTTACTGAGCATCTTTGTAAGGAGCTGAAACATGTCATCAGGAAAAAGCCCCTTTCAAACCTGAAACAAATGGTGCAGTTTGACTATAAGGATTGGACCAAAATACCTGTTCAGAGGAGCAGAAATCTCATTGACAGTTACAGGAATCCTTTGATTGCCTCACAAGGTTTTGCAGAAAGTTAAGGGTACCATCGTTTTTCCTCCAGCTGGTTTCATGAGTTGATATTTAAATAGCATTTTGTTGTAGCATGGTTGAAAAGCAGTTTTGACTTTTATTTGTTCATTTTCATAAATTTTAATTTCTTTTTACTTTGCCAGATCTAAGTTATTGGCTAATAATAACAACATTTTTTTATTACTGGGTTGAAAATGGATGTAGGTTCATGCCAGAATTTTTAAGATTCAAGTTTATCTACATATAGATAGAGTGATTAGGAATGATCTAAATATATGGTGTCAGGGTTCCTCCACACATCTAAGGAGTTTACAGCACTTCAAATGAAGAAAGAATAAATAAATGAACACAGTTGTGTGTGAGATTGTGTGTTTTTGTTATCATAACAAACTTTAACAGCTTGTTATCATAGCAGTTTGAAAAAAAAACAAATATTAAATCTAAAGAACTGAAAATTGGCTTATTTTCAAGGTCAATCCTAAAGCTTTAGGACAAGTTGTGTCATGATCCGTGGTTTTCTTGTGTTATTTTTGAGCTTCCTGTTGTCATCTGTGCTCTCTGTGTCGACCTGTCCTCCCCTGATTACCCCCAGGTGTTTCTTGTTTCCCTGATTGCCTCCCTATGTATTTAAACCCTCCTGTGTCTCCTGTTGTTCGTCGGGTCCTAGTCAGAGCTTTTCGGAGCTTTTCGGAGCTTTTCGGAGCTTTTCAGAGCTTTTCGGAGCTTTTCGGAGCTTTTCGGAGCTTTTCTGAGCTTTTCTGAGCTTTTCAGAGCTTTTCAGCTGCCTCTCGTATGTCCAGCGCTACCGGTGTTTAACCCTGGATTCTGTTAAGCCGTGCTGCCTGGTCTGAGGACTTTTCAGTTTGCTGTTCAGTTTGGATTATTTTCATCATTAAAACCTTCATATTCACCGCATCCTGGTTCCTGCCTCTGCCTCACCACCTCCACCACACCTGCTTCCTGACAAGTTGAAATTTACAAACCGTTTTAAAGAATCCATTACTGTCCAAGTTCAATCAAATTCATTCTAGTGCAGAGATCCAATTGTATAGTTAGAAGCATATTAATCAGATCCAGGCCAATTTAGCACAAATTATAATACAATAGTCCGAATAAGCTGATCACAACAATTTGATTAGTAATATGTTTTCTGCCATTAAAACATCAGCTGGTTCCACTGATTGACTTTGCAGCCATCTCTCTCTTTTTTGTTCTCTACAGCTTTTTTACACTTATCTACCATTCTGTGCATTCCTGATTTTTGGAAAAGATCCTGTTTTCTTTTTGCTTGCTGTAATTAGCAAATTGTCCTGCTCTGTATCTAATATAACTTACTATTCTCTGGTGGGAAAACCATTTTTTCTAGATTCTCAAAAGCAACACATGATTAAATGTATGTGTTTAACTGCCACCCCAATTCACACAGATACACTATGCTAAAAAAATATTGTTTATCAGCATCTGTTGACAGAGGAAGGAAGGCTCTTAAGACAGAAATGCTAACAGGAAGCTTCATATGGTTGCCTTTGAGACGCTTTGATGTGATTTCATGTGTTTGAGAATAGATTTCAAGATGTGTGTGAGAGTATATGTGGTGGAATTTGGGAGGCTGTTCTGGCAGAGGATGTGTGACCTGCAGAAATTCAGCCTGAGGAAGAGACATTTTTGGCAGCCCTTCTTTAACGTCTGCTGAAACAATTAACCTCTTCTGTCTTCGATGATTGGATGATTGTGATGGATCTTGTTCTTATTTTGCTCTTGTATTCCATTACAAAACGTGGTAAAAATAAATACAGACCAGTGTGTGTGCTTGTTTTTTTTATATGTGCCCATGGAAGTTTAATGTTCTCCTTACAGAGCCTTGATTGGCAAGGTTCAGGATTTTTTTTTCTGTATTTGAATGAGAGATGTTCACAAATGAAAGCAAACACGTGACTGACCTGTAGAGTGTGACTGCTTTATCGGAGAGGAAGGTGCACCTCCGGGGCGAGGAGAAGATGTCTGCTTATGATAAGAAAATAGAAACATGGCCAAAGCAGTGGCTGTGACAATCAGGGGAAGAACCCATTGTGCTGTTATGCAGGAAGCCACAGCCTGGGATGAGAACTGTGGGGCTTCCCTGACATTGATGTTTCTGTGTTGTACTGCAAGAGGCTGAAGCTGGCAATTTGTTTCCATGATGTGTTTGGCCACACCTCAGAGACAAACCCTCTGACCTTTCTGCATTTTTTTTTTTTTTGATAGATTAGCATGTGCTTGGATTTGTGTATGTCTGCACATCGTGCTTCTTTTGTTGGCAAGTGTTTTTAGATCAGAGGTAGTCTTTGTTGTTTGGTAAAACATGACTTTCTGGTGCTGATTATTTGATTAGTCTCTGCTGAAGTGCTGCATTGTTAATGAGAGGAAAGGCTTGTTGCGCTTGGCTGCTAGTCCCACCGGTGCACAAATATCCTTCTTAAACAAGAATGCACACACAACGATTTACACCAATTGCCATGGTAGAGACTGAAAAAGACAAAATATGTGCGCATGTCTTGTAGGTTGTCAAAGGCACTAGATTAGCCCTACAGGTAGCTGTTTCTCATTGACACAACATGTTAGCCTAAGTTTCCTTCTTAAACATGCACACAATGTGGAGTGTATATTTCGGAGTGTGGGTTTACTCGTGTTCTGCATTATGGGAAACATCCTGAGTGAATGCAGAAATGTGCTAAAGAAAATACAATATTCAGAGAAGCTCACTACACAGGAAAAGGAAGAGGGGTTGAGTTACGGCCATGCAGGACTTCTCTAAGTTTTACTTCTATAGAGTTTACTGAATTGTACATTGATGGTGTAAATATGTAAAATGAAGCAGGTATCAAATTTCATTTTGCCTTATGCAATAAAAAGGCATTCTGCTTGAGCCTTTTCACGTCATGAACAGCAGTGGACAACATCATGGAGATCAAGAGACACAGCACACAGTTCGTGGATAAAGTTATGGAGATGTTTAAAAAACATTGAAACAATAAAACTATCTCCTAAACTTTTACATTTCATGGTCCACTGTTTAATCCATCGACTGAAAATTAAGTATTTTGCCTGCAAACCTGGCAAAACAAAGTTGACAATCAAATAGACGGACAAGGAGAGAACTGATTAGATTAGTCTGTAACCCGTAGCCATTGCTCAAAGATAACCATTAGCTACCCTATTTGCAGTTTTACACAAGCCAGGTTTGGACATGTTTTCCTCATTTAGACCAGCGTTGCCTGGTTCCCCGCCATCAAACCAAACCATCCATCCATCTTCTACTACTTCATCCGTCGGGGTCGCGGTTGGGCCGGTGCCTATCTCCAGCAGGCTATGGGCGTAAGGCAGGGTACACCCAGGACAGGACGCGTGAGCAAAACATAGACACACACAAACACGTACAACGATGCACACACAGTCACACCTAGGAACAATTGAGAGATGGGCTGTGGAAGGAAGCCGGAGTACCCGGAGAGAACCCACACATGCACGGGGAGAACATGCAAATCCATGCAGAAAGACCCAAACCCAGAACCTTCTTACTGCAAGGCAACAGCGCTAACCACTGCTCCACCATACAGCCCAAACCAAACCAATACAATCAAATGTACTTCAATAGGTTTGAGTCAATCCCACTATTCTTTAACTGGAAGGAAACATACAAATGTTCAGCCAAAGCAGGAGGTGTGTCAGTGGTTTTCATGACAAGAACTACAGTAAAGAACGTTTGTTTTCTGTTAATTTTCCAGAAGGCTCTAGTCCAGGATTTGACTCTGCTCATCGATGTGCGTTTCTATCCTGTAAGGCTATCCATATTCACTATAGCATGCCTGGAGTTCCTTTCCTACCCAAGATAGTGTAGTTAGTGTTGCTCCCAAGAAAGGTGAAGGCATAGGAGCTAGAACATGAGATAGTAGCAACAATCTCCCCAGTTCACCAGCCTCAGACTTAGAAACAATCATCTTAGCAGTTAGCATTAAAGTACAAACAAAACTTTTCTTTTTTTTTTAGTAGCTGTGCTCATCCCTGTATTATAGTAGCTCTGAAAAACCAAATTAGTTACAACTGGGAGTTCTTGATTTCTTTGCTAGTTAGTTAGTACTAAAGTATACAGTCATTTTGTTATGTAACGGATGAGCACTTTTGATCTATCCTTGACAGACATATTTCTTGGTCACAAGCCTATGACAACTAAAATTAGTTTAACTTCTAGGGCAAGATTATGTTTAGTAGAGCATTACTTTTAGATAGTCTTACATCTAACATTGTTAAAAAAGCAATAAGGCAATATTTTGTATATTTATGTTTGAGTTTGTCCATATTAATTTATTATGGCAGCCCTCCAATAATGTGTGACATGTTCCCATTGGAATGAAGTTTAAATGTAAGGTTAGTGGAAAATCCCTCTATACTACCTAGACTGTATATCCTCCTCTTTCCTTTTCCCTTAGTCCCTTTTACAGTGATTAATGAAGGGACACAGGGGTCCCATCAGGCTGTGTTGAAAGAATTCCAAAGTCTCCGTCCACCCTGTCCTCCCAAGCTTCAAGTATTTCAGTGCTGCACTGTCCCTCACTTCCTTTTATAGCCTCATTCCATCACTGTTTTTTTTATCTGTGCCGTATTGTGTCCCCTTGCTCTCCACATTTATCCCATAAGCAGAGACTTGGCAGAGAGTCTGTCTTCCCTCTGGCTCTCCCAGCCTGTCCTCTTCACATTTCAGCGGTCTCCTTATCCATCCTCTTCCTCATGCCCTCTTCTAACACGTGCATGTCTGGCTGTCTGTCTATCTGTCCTCAGTAGAGGTGAGGCTCTTTGGTGAGCTCATATGGAAGAATTGCCTAAGCAGTGTTTATAGAAAGAGGATACATACTTTGTTCTCACAAAACGGCTGGATTCGGTCAGCCAGCTTCAACAGGTGCTTATACGTTCTGAAATTTGTTTTAGATTGACTCATAGGCTTCTTAACCAAGACAAAACTATAATGTCTTGTCAAGACAGGTCACTCACTAAGCTCACTGGTCTTTTCATAATGTTTTCTCCCCTGAAAAAAACAACAAAAAACATTACTTTGCATTCCAGCTGTGGTCTAATTGATAGGAATGAATTATGTCTTGTCATGGGAAGAATGTTAACAAAATTAAACACACAATTTGTAATAATATAATCATGTCCAATTGCTCTCTTACACTTTCTTTCTCCCATGCCCTATTAGCTTTTCTTTTTTTCTTAAATGTCTGTTACCATTTATTTCCAGACAGTTATATGTTCAAACTTGTTTAATTACCTGCCACAATATCTTGGATAGACATTCAAGCTGCCAAGAAAAATCTATTTTTCTCCTGCGTACACAGAACTGAACATACATATTATAGTGCTTTCTGATAAGGGCCATATAGGTGATTACCCATAGCACCATTAGAAAGGTGTGCAGAAGTTTCTTATGATAAAAATTATCACCCACTTCAGATGTGATCAGCCACCAAATGGAAGTTATTTGCGGTTATCAGGCTTCAGACTCTGCCTCCTCTACCTTCTAGTTACGTTTCTTATGGCTGAACATTTGCAGCTTATAGTTGATAATAGCCGTTTCGGCCGCCTTTAAAAAGTATTATTAATATATACATATACTCAATACTTCTCATCGACCTAATTTAAAACATGAATAGTTTTTTTTTAAAAACAGCAATTTAAACCTTTCCTTTAGATGAATTCCAGATGTTTCAGTCGATACCAAATTAATGTTGTGTTTAAAACACCTTAGTTAACAGAATGACGTTTTTTGTTTTTGGTTTGGTTTTTGTTTTTGGTTTGTTTGTTCAGATGTTTGTATTATTCAAGATCCACTGCAGGAAATAAGGGACCAGGGTAGAGTTTTAGTTGAAATAAGCATGTAAAAAAAGATTACAAAAGTGACAGCAAAATGGTGAAAAATGTAGTTATTGGGTCTATTTGCAAATAGAGACTCATACATACAAGAAACAACCACTGGATACACAATAACAGTCGACTTGATATACATATATTATATGGCTGAGAGCAACATGTTTAAGTTTTTGAATTTTTGTAAGAAAGTCACCAGTTGCCTTTTTTTTAATAGTAAAAACCTAATCGTAAAACATTTTAAAGAGCCTATTAGTTTCGGCTATTTTTGATGAGTCCAAATATTTTCATCTGCAGAAAAAAATTTAACATTTATAACTAGAGGTTTTCAAATAGAATCATAACAAAACTGCAAAACAAGTTCAAGTCATGTTAAATAATTATGTTTTGTTTTTGTTTGTTTTGTGATGTCACATAATACACTGGAGACCTTCTACTTGACACAAAAACGTAATTTCCATCATAAGAAATACTAACTTTGATGAGAAATATTGTGGGGTTTTGTCATATAACTCCTGCAGATCCGTATTTCATGTAATTCTCAGTAATAATCTCTTTTGTTTCCCTGTTTTACCAGAACTTTCATTATATTTTTATCCATTTGTGGCAACAGCAGTTTTAGAAAAACAAGCACTACGGTTCTCAGACCTCTCAAGTTTTCACATAACGGAATCAATACCATCTGACATTGATCATCTTATTAGTGGAGTGAGCTGAGGGACTATCAAAATGGAAACATCTGACAAGTTGGTCTCATTGCATCCATATCCAGAGCACAAATGTGACTAATCCCAGGTTAAATTAGTTCAGGTTGTAACAGGAAGTCCTGATTACAAAAGTGGCCCGTAGGGTTTTAGACTGGAGTCACTGTTCGACCTAAGGCCAGTAATGGAGCTTGAAGGTCGAGCCTTGTCAGCTAGAGGCAGAAACCAGAGCCATGTTTATGCTGGAGCTGAGCCACTGGAGCACTCTTGGAGTTTCTGCTCTGCCCTGTCTTAAGGTCCCTTTGCTCCAGTTCATGTTCTCCTTTAGAGTCATTTTTTTACACCCTGCAGAGTGACCCTAACCCACTGACCCTGCACTTCCCTTTCCCTTACTGGACTGCTAGGATTTCAGGATATGTATGATGATTTGTAAAGGTTGTGTATTTATGTGGACCCTGTTTTAAGGTAGCAAAACGTTTATGGATGCTTTGCTATGTTTTACAGTCCTTTGTGAACATATTCATACTATTTGAACGCATAACCAGAATGCATCGTCTCCATAGGTTGATGAGAATACAAAGAGACAGCAGCTTTTAACCAGAAACTGAATGAGTTATTCTGCTGACAAAGAGAAAAAAAGAACCGTGAAACCTGGTTATGGGTTCCACAACATTTCCACCATAATGAAGGCATTTAGACAGAGGTTGTGTGCTTATTGCACTTTCACCGAGGTTTTCTATGCCAACACAAGCACACTGATGTTTGATGTTTTTCTTCAAATGTGTGTGCGTGTGTGTTTTAAAGTTAAAATCTGAGTTTTTAACAAAGCCCAAAGTTTATTTTTTTAGTCTGTGAGCCAAACATGAACAGAAAATATGTACTGTTCATCATGACCTGCTTCCCCAGTTTTTTTTTGTTTGTTTGTTTGTTTTTTACCCATTCTTACATTTTGGATGGGATTTATAAAGCAAAGAATAAAAAAAAAAATCTTATAACACTTCCTTTTAGATGAATAAACTAAAAATATCCAAATGATTTTGTTTTTGCATTTTATATCGTTCAGTTCAAGCATTTGCATCGATTGAAAAACATCCAGACTTGCATTGCGATGGAAACAGTTAGCAGCCCACTTACCCAGAGAAAAACGGTTATATTCATTCTCTCACAGAGAACAAGCAACTGATGTTTTGGATTTACTTTAAACATGAGGAAGCTCTAAACAGCATCAAGAAGTCAAAATATTTTGTAGGGTTTCTCTTATGCATAATGTGAATGAATCCTTTTTTGGTGAAAACATGGGAATAAGAAGTCAAGCACTGAATGAACTAAACTATCAGAAGAGGTTTATGCCTAAAAGTAGTTGGTCAAGACTTGCTGAAAGCTTTTAGAAAGTTTTCAGCTATTAATTTCTTGTTATAGAAATATTTTACAGAGATGATTTTCAGCTGGTAAAGGGAGTATCAGTCGGCAGATGATATAGTGCAGAAGCCTGTCTGGTCAAATCTAGCAGTGTGTCTCTGTCAAAAATGTTTTTTAAACACTTCGACAATTTGCCGAGCTTTATGTAGCCCAGGTGTTTTCAATTGGACTGTCTTGCTTGGTCCTTTTGATGTCTGTCTCGTTAGTGTGAGAGAGGGCAGCTGTGACCTTGGTACATCGTAGCAATGACAAATAGCCTGACATTTTTCTGTACAAATGTATAAAAACCTGTTTAAACATAAAGCGATGGAAGTGATATCAAAGCACACAGATCCTGAGTCTCTGTATCACGTGGGTTCTGAAAAATCCCAGCATAAAGATGTAAAATGCTGATTTTTCCTGATATACTTTTTATACTGATATCAATGTTTCTAATGTTGTCTTGCATCTCGGAATATTAAATTATGCAGGCTACATTGGACTATAAAATAAGTCAAAAAGGCTTATATTAAGGGATATGGACTCCTGTTTCATGTTTTAGGTATGTTTGTTGCTTTTGATAGCCCCTGTGCATATGTGTGTATTTACATCAAAGACCTCAACGCCTACTAAATATAACTTTATTAGAAGGTATGGATATTGCTTTTAGCTCCATTTGATCATTTAAATTCAGTACCCTGTGAATGCCAACAATAGATCTGATATCAAGCAAAGTACTTAAAACTATCCCATACAGTCAGTTTCAATTTTAAGGTGAGGTGAGTGAATCTTCACCTCCTATGCTAGTTTCACCGTATACCTGGAAACTCAATTGACCTTCTTATCAATGGGGGGCTGCAAACTATCTCCAGCATTCTATGGGCAAAAAGCAGGATACACCCCAGACATGGCGGAGACCATAACCATATGTACACACTCTGAGGGCAATTTAATGATGCCAATGAACTAAGCTAATCAAAAGTATCCAAAGAGAAGCCGCACATTCAACTGGACAATATGCAAACCCTCAAGCTAGTAGACTAGACCAGGAATCAAACCTAGGACCTTCTTGCTCCAGTGCAACAGTGCTACAAACTGTGCAGCCACACCTGAAAACACATGGTTTAAATGATCATTTTCAGAATACAAGAGCAATGGGTATGGATGGATGGATGGATGGATGGATGGATGGATGGATGGATGGATGGATGGATGGATGGATGGATGGATGGAT
>JAUZNJ010036609.1:0-11784 GCA_034780135.1 Jordanella pulchra
AAACTTCTTAACTTTTCCCAGTCTCCGTGTGGTGTTCTGCATTTGGGTTAGCGCTCCCTTAACCCAACATGACATTAGCCTCCCTAAAAGTCCTCCTCACTATACTTTGTTCCCTTTAGGAGCTCTCTTTAGGCTTAAGGTGGTTTATGAATAACTTTAATCTTACCAAAGTAAAATCTTAAGAAAGCTTTTATAATTCAAGCAATGTTAAAAAAAGAAACTTTTCTAAAAGGACGTCACAAAAACGTATTATTAGTCTTACGATTTATTCGTGAATACAGGCCCACATGACTGGCCACTTTCTTAGTTAGACCTAAACCCTCTATAAAGCCTTGTATTTTCAAAAGAGACACAAAATCCAACAATGCAATGCACATAAAACTAATTTTCTTTGTGATATACACAGTATTAGTTATTTCTTCTGAGGAGCAGAACTGTAGGGTTTCCTTTATCTATAAAACACAATCATGGAGGTTATCAGACGAAAAACTGTTGGAATATATAACTGAGTGCAAAAAATTGGTCAAATATATAGAATTTACATATTAAAGATTTGATTAATAACTGTATATTATTGTATCCCAACATTTGACACAGTAGAGGTTCCAAAGGAAAATATCCAATTTGATTGGGCCAAAGGTTCTAATATAGGATCTAACCAACTTCTTCTAACTTTGATCTTACTAACTAATTTACTAACCTGGATCTGAACTTGGTTTATAGTTATCATAAAATTATATAATATAAAGACTTCCTTAAAAATATATTAACAATGTTGGTAAAAATGTATGAATCAAATCTGTTTAATTTCTCAACACAAAAACGTATCTTAAAAATAATATAAACCTTGTCAGGAAAAATCAGGGATGTAGAAAAATTGTTTTTAAGCAAACTAACAGGCACCTCTGCTGCCTGTCAGACGGCATTTAATCCAGTGCTTTAACATTTTGTTTGGGGGTTTTGGGTCATTATATTGCTGAAATTGTTGGTTCCAGCAATATAATGAGCATTTTTAGTTTTTCACAAGAATTAACCAACTTTTTCTGTAGACTGACCAAGTGTTTCACATAAACTATAATACTAAGACTTCTACTAATGTTTCTTAGGTCTCTGGAAGATGAAGAAGCCCACAGCATCACCAATTCTCCACCATGCTTAACAAAGAGTGTGTGGAGTCTTTCCCCTTTTTCTTCATTTTTTTAATAAATGCTGTTTTGAAATGCTTTATTTGCATGAGCTAAAAGTACCAAGGTGCTTCCCAAACCAGATAAAAAAGATTCATTTAATCCTGCTTAAATTATATAGGAATTAATTATTCCTAATCAGTAGGTGTTTCTAAAATATGTTGACTTTATATTATATGGTTTGAGGGTTTTAATCAAATCATATTTAGTGTGAGTCAGGGCAGAACTTGTTTTCTTGATTTCAAGTGTTATCATTGGGTAGTAATGGGAATAATGTTAGAGAACTGGATTCAGTAAAAGATTATATTCATAATGAAAAGTTAAATTGAGGAAGGGTTTTACTGCTCAATAATCAGTGGGAAAAAACTATTTACTCTCGATACAGCAGCAGAATCCATCTTGAAATTACTTAAGATTAAATCAAATAGATTTCTTTTCCCCATGTTTCCACTGGTATTTTGCTTTTCTTTGGTGATGAGCTCAAATTGTTTGAGGCTTGCTATCATCCTAATCTTTTACTCCTTCAGCAGATTCAGATTTTAGTCAGCACTTTCACTGGACAGCTCAAAATAAATATGTGACTTTTTTGTCAGAGGAAACATATTTTTAAAGAGAATAATAAAACCCAAACTGGCAGCGATATAAAAAACTATGGAGAAAAACGTAGCTCAGAAATGGTAAAAAATGTTTATCAACTGATCAGAGGAGTATATAACATTTTTAAATGCTGAGCTTTATTTCATCACTTTCTTCACCTTTTACCTTTGTTCAATGATGTTAAAGGTGAAATCATGTCAAATGAATGCCAAAGAGACGTAATATTAACATTATTTGTCATTATTTTCTCTGTAAGGTATATTTTAGGACCTCAAAGAAAGGAAAACCCTTAAAAGAATATTTACAAAATCTGATCTGGAGAAAGTTTGGCTGTCCCAGAAGATTCAGAAAATAATAAAGCTATGCGTAAATTGAGCCTCAGATCGAAATGGGCTCCAGTTAGAGATTCAGACGGTCCCTTAATCAGGGGAAGCTCAGTTTAAACATGGCGTACAGCACCATGTATGCCCCTGAGGGCATTAATTCCAGGTGGCAGCTCGCATCTCTTTTTGACTAACCACTCAGATGATGCTGAGGCAGTAAGTCGCTGTCAGTTGAACAGGTCGAAAGCAATTAGGTAAAGCTGGAGGTGAGTCCCAGCGCACAAGAAAACGCAAAAGGGCCTGTCTACCGGGAGGCAGTTAATGTAATTGCTTTTCATCCTCTGTAATTGAAGCTCATTTCCTAGCCGTGTACTCGGTCCTGTGTGAGCTATTTTTATGAGCCCATCTTCGAAAGCACACAAAAAACACTCTTGGATTTTCACTCAGCTTTTCCCCTGTGATTAATGTGAACTAGCAGAGGCAGGATTGAAAACTGGAGACTACAGGTGGGTTTTTTAAGGATGTTTTGGGGAAATACGGTGGCAGTGCTGATGCCGGCTACAGGAGCTGAACTCGAGGGCCCGTGTGGGTTCAGTTACCCCCACCTCCAAAGGGAAGAGGCGCTCCTGTCCCCTTTACCCAGCCTGTTTTAGCTCCAGATAAATCTCCAGGGGACAGCTGGGGAGGAAGGTCATCAGTCAGCACATTCCCAGAAACATCCATCCGAGTGGACTAAAAACTCCACCGCAGAGGGCCACATTCCTCACCGACTGCAGGCTTCAGTAAGACGAGGTGGAGGATGATGGCAGAAAAAAGTCGTCATCTAACTTTTTGCTGCAATTTGGTTAAAGTAATACGAAGAGAAAGCTCATAAAAAATGTGATGAAAATTAAAACTTTTATAATAGTGGGACATTTAAATTTTTTTTCCTCTGGCAATTTTTGTGGATTTTGACAGAATTTGCTTTCAGTTTCTTTTTTAAACTCTTCCAGTCCCACTAATGTCAAATTCTACCACCTAGATCTCTCCGATCACATGATGATTTAGTGCCAGATAGCACTTAAAGCATAGGTGAGAAGAATTAATCTTGTGAGTTGTCACCAGCACTGTCACACGCAGGGTCTTACCTGTAAGACGTCAGGTCTCCGCAGGAGGAGGATCCAGGCCCCAGATAGATAGGAATCTAGATTCCCAGATCTTAGATTGTACTGCCTGCCCTCTTCTTTGCTCTGCAGAGACTGAAACTCAATCAGCTGGGCTGTTCCTCTGCTATGGACCAGGACAAGTTGGGGGGAGGTATGGTGGGTGTGGTGTTTTCACTTGAAAGTTTGTTCAAATGAACTGGAATTTATTACTGCTAATTTGCATTTAGAGTTTAAACCAGATAATTGTATAAATAAAAAAAGATATGTTACTTTTTTGTGCTCACTGACTGAAAATGAAGTTATAAACCTTTCCCGTTATAGGTCCCTAAAGGCTATTTCCTAAATACTAGAATTAGTTATACCTTAAAACAATTTTGGGAAGCCCATTCAGCAATAGATGAATGGGCTTCCCAACCTTGTACCTTTCGGATGGGATAAATAACAACATATGATTTAAATTGAGGCAAACCATTGGCTGTCTTTTAAGGCAGCACTACGATGCTGCCTTAAAAGATAAAGTGCAAACAAACCAAGTTCTTCATAATCTGACTTCAATAGAAAACTCCACCACAGGTCTGGTTCCCACTTTGACACATTCTCAAGATGCTGTAAGTGAAACATTAATCTTTTCATGACATGAATGTATGTAGTACCAAATGTGTGTATTATTCCAAGAAAAAACATGGAAAACATACACAATGTACCAACCAATATGGGCTGACAAATTGCTGCAACAGCAACAATAAAAGGACAGATTTCATCTTACAGATTTAAACAGAAAGAACGGACCTTCATTTTTTAAGGGATAGCTACAAATATGTTCTGATTAAACTAAAACCGATGTTTTGGTGTTTTAAAGTGAAACATAACAAAACCCTGAGCCCAGTAACATACAAGTTTGTGGGCAGAAACTAAACCAAATATACTTGACTTTGACTTGAAATTGCTCAGTTATGCACCGAGCCTTCATATTTTCTTGGAATATGTTAAAATAAACATGTAAAAAGGCTTTAAGATGTTTTTTTCCTCCTTGAAGTAGCACAATCTCTCACTGAAGTAACTTTCAAATCCTCCAACAGTCATGATCCTATAGGGTTTTAATTGGTCATTTGTTTTCCAGTGGTCATAAAACATCCAAAGTTTAGTTAATTTCTCTTTTTAAAATGTTTTCATGTTTTTTTAGTTTGTTTGTGGGATTTGTTCATTTTAGCTGTTATACATTCAGTTTAAAGGTCGAATATACATCTAATTGGTTTCCTGTCATTATTGAATGCTAATGCTGTTCTCTGTGTCTCCATGCTAATCGTTCCTGTTTAATATTTTTCTAGTGCTAAAATTCAATCTCACTGTGATTTTTCGCCTGTTGTTTGGCTGCCATTAGGTCAATCTCAACAACAAATTATGACATTAACCCACAGTTTGAGTAGATCGATCCAGTCTGTAATAAAATCCCCTTTTTTTTCTTTTGATACAAAAATGTGTGCTACATATATCGTCTTGATTTTTTAAAAAAACTTCTTAAAAAAAGGTTTTTGATATATTCTTTTATCCTTACTTTATATTTTCAAATTGAGTGCCTATCAAAATCATTTTTATACACAACTTCCTGTTTCTCTGGCGAATACATATAGTGTGACACTGTGCATTTCTAGAAGCAAATATTTCAGAAATTGCAAAAAAGAGAAGAAAAACAGCCCATTTAATTAAGGCAGCTTTGTGCTGATTTTTTATAAAATTGGAAAAAGGTACAAAGAATGTATTCCTTGTCTAAACTTACCCATGTTTAAGGTTAGAGTAATGATCAAATAGTGTAAAATAACTTCAGCCGTGATCATTTGATCTTCCTCCAAGCACAATAGAGAGAAATTGTTATGTACAAATTAAATCCCAATGTTCTTTACAGTAAAATACATTAAAGCAAAAAGCATCCACCCATCCTCTTTTACTTATCTGAGACAGTGAAAGCTCAAAGACAAACCTAGACATACCTCTCCCCAGCTACACCCTCCGTCTCTTTCTGGTTGATCCCAGAGCTTTCATAGGACAGAAAGGCTGATGTATAAAATCTGGAAGTCATCATTATTATCAGGTCAAGTCTGTCACCTTTTGACATGAAGGAGGAGCCTCTTTACTCTGAGTTCCCCCCGGCATGATCAAGCTCCCCACACTGTTGCTAAGGCTGAACCAGACGACCCTACAAAGGAAGTGTATTATTTCGTTTTTTTTCTGGAATACAGTTGTCTTCATCCAAACCTGCATCTCATCACCTCAAACAAGGGTTAGCATGGGAGTGGACCAGAAATCAAGAACCTTTGTTTATGCTTAGCTGTTTCTTCACTAGGTCAGCTCTACATTGCTGTAAATGCAGCTTAAATTCATCACCAATGCAAGAGACCTTTCCTGATCCATTTCAGGAAAATCATTAGATTATCATCTCTTGGCCTTTTTCTACAAAGAAGAATAGTCAGTGTCACTTCCTTGTAAGAAAATTCAGAACGGGATGCAGGACGATCACATCCACAGGTGAACCTCTTATGTACCATAAACTAAAGGGAAATTTTGGGGGGTTTGAATAGGCACATTACACCTTGTAAAATATTCAACCAAACCCAAGGCTAACCTAAACATTAAACCACAGGTGGTATTTTTAGAAATAATCTGTTAAGATATAAATGAGTTCAAACAAATAGTCCACTTTACATCGTATCTCATAATGTGTTATATTGTAATCAAAATGAGTTAGAGGACGTCTTTACCCTACGGACTTGTTTAAACTTTGACCCACGACCCAAAACACACAAACTTGTTGACAGGATATGAAGGGCCATATGAGGTGGCATCTCCTCTTTGCCCCAAATCACATTTTAAAAAAGCCATCAGAATTAAGGGTTTATCACTGTGCCAAACATTGGAGATTAGCAGCTCCAAAAATAGGTAAAATGGGTCGTGTTTGTGTGTGTACCTGTTTTCCTGCATGTGTGAGGTCTATTAGGCTTGTGAGGACCTAAAGCTTGACCCAACAAGATCAATGGTCTTTAATGGGAAACAGAAAAATCTGGGTTGCGTTAACAAGGTTGTTTTTTTATCTGAGGGACTAAAAATAGAACTTAACATTAAATTATACTATTGACTTTTGTACAATTTAGAGGTTTAGCTTTTAATTATAAACAGTAATTAGTTAAAATTAGGGATTTTATTTGCATGTGTTTTCCTTTTGAATGGCACAGCAGCTAAACTTACCATAAGATTGGGACACGACTAAAGTTAGCTCCAAACGTTAGCCCCCGTGTGTCAACTGATCCCTGCCAAGGGTCAAAGGTCGGATGCTTGGGTTTCACAGCTCCAACACCACCAGTCAGTAAGCTACTTTTAAATGTAGGACAATATCTAAAAGAACCAATTAAATGAAAAGGACAACACAAAATTACAAGAAGCCATCTTTCCCTGATATTTTTCCACACACAGCCTTGCTTTGTCAAAAGATCTTAAAATCTTTTGAAATTTTTGGAAATCATTTAAAAAAATAAATAGAAAGAAGTACACATTTGTGACGTTGAAAGGAAATGATAGATAATATCTTAATAGTTGAAACATTGAAAATCTTGAAGATCTTACAGTTAGTACTCTTCTCACTAATACCATTAAATAAAGTCCCATGCCACCAGTTGCCTTTAAATACACATCTGTGTGTAATTTCTCTCAGTGTAAATCCAGCTGTGTTGTGAAAGCTTTAGAGGTTTCATAGAGAATATTAGTGAAGACAAAGTATCATAAAGTATAAAAACCACAGCAGGTCATAACAAGGTCAGGGAGAAAGTTTCTGGGGATGTTCAAAGCATCAAGCGTTCATCCAGATAGTGCTAACTTTGTCCCTTTTGAGTCTGAAAATAATCTTTGTAAGTGGATCGAAAAGCAATGTGCAGTGTGCTGGCAATACTTACTCTCACATTCATCCTACTTCAATGGAAATCAACATTGATATTTTACTTGGGGCGTTATCCCTCCTTGTGTCAGATGTATTACAAATGTTATTTTGCACTTTTCCAAACATTATCTTGAACTTTTCCTCTTTTTTTTCTCATCCTGTTGGAAATTGTTTTTCCTTCTTTACTCATTTTGCTCAGGAACAAAATCATTCCTTCAATCGTAAAAAATGGTATTTTAATGGTAAATACACTAAAAGGCCTTTTTATTAAGAAATACAGCATACAAGTGTAAACAATAGAAATAAAGTATAATAAGCAAACAAGTGCAACCAGGGGGATTTACTAGAGTGGAAATGCATTAGGTAATATTATGTGACTTGGCTCCTTTCAAATTCTCACAGAGAACTGTTTAAGTCATAATCCAAAATGGAGTATAGCTCAAACTGAAAACTTAATTTATTATGGCTGACCACCTTATCTGAAAAATGGGGGGCTTTTGTCAAAGAAGCAACCAAAAGAGTAATTCTGGAGGAGCTGCAGCGATACGGAAGGCCATCAACTCATCATTCTCATGTTGAAGCATGGTTGTGGCAGCATCATGCTGGAGGGTGCTTCTCTTCACCAGCAATAGAAAAGCAGGTCAGAGATCCACAAAACTAAAATTTAGAGATGGATATAGTTCAAATGAACTACTTTTTATTTTTCTTTTACAACTAAGCATTTGTTGACCCATTATAAAACGACAGAAACAACATGCTCTTACACTTTTATCGTTTCTTATTGTAGAGAACTTCAAGTTGTGTAAATACTGACTATCCCATGCAAAGAAAAAAACTAATTATGGATTTGGTGAATATCTGAAATAAGAAATCTGTATCAACACATGGGATAAAATAGTGAACTTTAAAGCTGCTGTGAGCTTTAATAATAATCCTACAGCGCCCCCATGTTGTCAAAGTTGGGACATAATCAATTGATTTTTTTTAAATGACTAAAACATACCTAAAAGCATGACATAAAACCAATGTGAATCTAAAGTAGAGTGACAAAATGAAAAGGCTTTAAATGCACAATCTAATGTGTGGGGAAGTAAATACTGTAGGTCAGTGTTGACGACGTGGGTGACACAAGGAGAGACAGAGAGACAGCTGAGGTGAGTCACGTCTATTTTTATTCAACCCCATGTTTCTGTGAAAAAGAATCACAGCTGAACAGACATGTTGTGCTTATATACTGTTTTTCATCTTACATGTCGACATGCAGCAATTGGCTTTCCTCTACAACAAGCACACAAAGATCAAGAATCACACTTAAAACTATCATTCTTTATGATCGTGAGAGAATATGTCTAAATGTGATAGCAACAGGTATAGGATCTTGTGGATTGTGAAGGTGTGAGTCCAAACCACATCTTTGAAACACATTTAATTTAAACCAGCCTGCTCTAATTGCTTTCTATACATCTTCTCCTGTTCTCTTCTTCTCTACTAAATCGACCCACCAGAACACATCCTCTAGTCCACTTGTTCTAATCATTCAACTCAAATCGTTCTCAATGATATTTATAAAACCTTCAGTTTTACCTTGAATAATTTTGATTACTGAGCAACATTTCTTTCACTGATAATATATCATAATATAATCTGGGTATGTAACAATGTGTATTTCACATAAATTTAAGGCAGATGCTTTAATTAAATGCTTTGCTAATTTAATTAAAAATGCTTTAGGATCAGTATAAATTATAAGTAATTTTTGAAGATGCATCAACTTTTCTCCATTTCCACACAGTTTTTGTTCTTCAAGTCCAGATAAAGATGTACTTAGTGTGTGGTGGATCCAGGACGCCATACGCAAGGTTGTAGACCCAAGTTGGAAGTACTAAACCGAGGCCTGGGGACCCTGGGGGGTTGAGAGCTGCTGGGTGACTGGCTGGAACCCAGGGGACTTAGATCCGGGGCACTCTTGAAACTCCTGTTGGACTGCTGATTTGCAGTGGGCTGAACTTGAGAAAAACTTGGAGGTTGGACAGGATTTGAAACCAGACGTGAGGTGAAGGTTGGAAGCTGAGGAAGTGGGGCAGTGGGGGCAGGAGGCATTGAGGACGATGGAGGTGAAGCGGCCCACTGAGGGTGGGCGGGCTGGGATGGACCCCGGTGATGTTCAAAGGGCATTGCTCCAATAGTGGATGCACTAAACTCGTCGGAGTACCTCAGTGGTTCTCCAAGAGTTGTGGCTGATCGTGGTACGATAACTTTAGGAGTGGGTCCCGTGGATGTCGGAGGAGGTGTAGAGAACCGCCTTACCTCATAGACACGTGCTGTCTTTTGAGGACCACCAGTATTGGAAGGATCCTGGGGAACCCCACCGCCATAACTGAACAGGGAGGAGTTCAGCTGGTAGGGCTGGTGGCTCATTATGTCAACAGGTTTTATGCCTGCTTTTTGTCCCCTGGGTTTATTTGTCCCAGACTTTGTTACCTCGGGTTTCTTCTGCGCCTTTGGAGGGCAGGAAGGAGAAAGTAGGGGGTTGTAGTTGATCGGAGGAGGAGCACGAATGTTAGGTGAGTACTTCCATGTGGCAGGAAGGGAAGGTGTAGGTGAGGGCTCCCTGGTCTGAGCCGGAGAGTAAGGTGCAGCAGCCACAGAAGGAGAGCGCTCTACAACATACCTATCCATCCTGTTCTGTCTACGTGCAAAGAGCTGACCCCCTTTTCCGGCGAGTTGCAGAACTTGAGGGGTCTGTGGTTTAGGAGCTACAGCAGGCGGCTTCGGTCCTCGCTGTGCCTGCATGAAGTTACAGGCCTCGGCTCCAAGCCTCAGCCAGTCCTCCTCAGGCCCCGACTCATGACCAGCCTCTCCACTAGGCACTACTACAGACTCCGGGGTCCTTTCACCATGGTCGTCCATATTTTGCACCATCGACAGTAAGTCGGGGTTTGGAGAAACATCTTTGCTCTGTAAGGCACTGAACATTGGCTTCTTGTTGCTACGACGGCGAGCGTCATGCAAGATGCCAGTGCGAGCGGCTGGTACTGAGATACGCTGCTCTCGTGTGGCCATTAAGTCATTGGCAGGAGCCTGGGGAGAGGATGTAGGAGAAGCTGTTTCAGTCATGTTGGTGTATGGGTGGATAGATGGAGATGGCTGAGTAAGAGTAGGTGCAGGGAATGAGTCCTTAGCTAAATCAGAAGATGGATTATGAGAGGAATTGTGTGGAGCTGAAGTAAAGTTGATGGGAGGTGAATAAGTAGGAACAGGGGTGGGAAGGTACGGTGGAGGGGAGAAGGGTTTAGCAGTTGATGGGTGTATCCGACAATTTTGATCTGCTGATGGTGAGAGCGGGGTTGAGGAAGAAGCATGCACTGCAGGGAGAGGAGAAAATGCTGGAGGAGGCTGAGACAAAGGCGGTGAAAGAACTGATGGAGGAGAGTAAACGGTGGGGACAGTGTTAGTGTTGTTATTTCGTGGAGGGATGTATAGAGAGGTGCTGGACACTGCTCTTCTTGCATCGGGTGCTGGTGGAGGTTGTGTTGAAGGCTGGATTGTCATCATAGACACTGCTGAAACAGGTTGGGGTGCCATAGTTAGCGGAGTTGGTTTGGGTTGAGGAGGCCGAAACATCACAGAAGTCACAGACCCACGAGATGGAGTTGAGCCAGGGACGAAGGGGCGGGCTGTGCGGTTCAGAAGGCTGGGATTAAAACTGGAGCTACTTATTGAGTCTGGGTTTGGGTTTGGACCAAAATTAGATCTGGGAGTAACATTAGAGTTATTGTGGAGTCCATTTTGACTTTGTACAGGTGTTTCAGAGGGTGGACTCAGCACGACATTCGCTCGACTTACGGCACCTGAACCCCCACTAGTCAGAGCCACTGCTGGAGGAGACATCTGGTTACTAAGGAAGTTTTTATTGGCTGAGGTCTCCAAACACGAGTCGTCCGTTCCTGTGCTGTGATTTCCAGAAGTCAAACGTCCTGGTGTTAGATAATCTGAGAGGTCCACCGCTGCGCTGTGATTGGTGGCTGGTGTTGTGGGAGTAGTTGGTGTGTTTGATGGGCAGGCAGAGCTTCTCCTGTCCAGCAGATCAAGATAACCTGAATCCCACGTAGAGTCAAAAGAGGCAGACAATCCTTCTTCCTCAACCTCTGAGCCACTTAAAATAGAGCTTCCTCCTCCTTCCTCTTCTGTCTCCCCCCCTGTCTCTCCCTCTGTATCTCCTCTGTCTCCCTCAGCTTTCCCAAAGCAGGTCAGTGTGTACTTCTTAGCTCTCTGTCGGCGCTTCTTGAACATAAGCACCCCTTTGGAATTGGGGTTTGGAGCATCAGTCAGCAGAGATGCAATGGAGCGGCATTTAGTACGGGCTTCTTTTACCTGTTTCTCTACCACACTCTCCCCACGCTGCAACTCTGCAAGACAGGAAGCCAGGAATGAGTGAAAAATCCAAATAAATGTGTTGAAATAAGTGGAAACACGGGAGATAAGTTTCAATGTGAGTTCTGATTGATACAAAACAAGGAGCAGGCAACAAAGAAGAAAGAAAGAAAGAACGAAAGAAAGAAAGAAAGAAAGAAAGAAAGAAAGAAAGAAAGAAAGAAAGAAAGAAAGAA
>JAUZNJ010036610.1:0-11784 GCA_034780135.1 Jordanella pulchra
ATGCTAATAAACATATAAATAGATGTCTTATAGTGCTTTTTACTTCACATTTGTTATAATCCTGCTTTTGTGTCTAAAAACCCTCTATTGATACCTCTCTATTTCCTCCTTCCAGCAAATCTGATGTCAGCACTTCTACCGAGGGCAGGCACTCTTTGCTGGATAGCACCGCCTATATACTGTAGTTTGCTTAACAAAAGAAAAAACATATTTTTTTTGGCTTAAATTGGAAAATGAGCATAATTATGGTTTTGCTTATCATAAAAGTTCATGATAAATAGTAATTGTATTAAAATTAGAGTCCAGTCATCAGTCCAGTTGAGTCGTTTTATGGTTATGAAATTAGGACAACACCCAGTGTTCTGTGCAACACCTTCCTGGGAACATTTTTCAAATAATATATTTGGAGAGGAAGTAAGGTTCTGGATTAGGGAATTCACTAAAAAGTCAACTTATTGACTAGTCAACCTAAAAAAGCTGAGTCGAGTCATATCTGGACAACACAAAAGTTTCCCCCCAGTGTTCGCGTGTAAGTGTGTGTGATTGCCTGCATGGCAGTCAGCATGCCGCATGCAAGACTGTGGTCTCTTCTTAGCTTATTCTAGGGGCTTAGCAGAGAACACACTACAGTTAGCAACAGAAGTTGGATTAGACCTCATGGATATGAACAAGACCGTTGCTGCAGCAAGACGTATTGTAAGTACTTTTTCATCCCCCGTCGTCATAGAACGACGCATCAACTCGACTTTCACTGTTAAAAAGTCTACTTGGAAAAATTCCAACTTCTTAATGTTCTACTCTGGAGTAGCATGAGCTGCACCTTGAATAAAGATGAGTAGTTTAATAATAAAGTAACTTACAAAATACCAGCCATAGAAACAGGCTGGTAACAGGAGAATTCAAGAGTGTGCTATGAAAGCCTGTGAATGTAAATAGAAACACAGAAAATGGTTAACAAACCAGGAAATCTAATACAATGAAATGTGTTGCAGCTGTTGCTGGGGGAATCCAGAACAACTGTAGGATGGTAACTAATTAACATTTATGAACAGGAACATAAAAATCTGAGGAAGTAAAATCCTTCTAAATTTATTGAGAAAACTGAAAAACAAAAGTCTAACCTAATAAAAAAAATCACCTAACATAAAAAAAGGAATCAAACCAAATCATAATCATAATCAACAACATAAACTTAATGAACAAAAGAAAATCATAACACAAATATCTTTGGGCCATGAGATATGTTTTGATTTATATATCTTAAACCATGATTGACTTTCAAATGAAGCTTTGCATCTAGTTAAGAGCAACTAGACATGTGTTACTGTTATGAGATCAAGCTTGGAAAGTTCTGTTTAGTCAACTTCAAGTCCAGTTGCCTAAACTGAACTTCCCGAGCTTGACCATGACCTGGATGACTGAGAACTTTCACAGATTAGTTATTAGATCCTATGAAAAGAATAAGCATAAAGAAATTTGAAAGCTGCCCTTCCACAGACTGGCAACCTATCCAGGGTGTACCCCGCCTTTTGCCGACACCAGCCCCAATGCTACCCTGATGGAATAAGCAGCAGAAAGTGGATGGATGGAAGTTTGAAAGCTGTTTAACATTTGTATAACCAACACGGAACAAAACCTTATAAATGCACAATGGCAATCTTTCAAAATGCCATTGTTACATACAGATAAATTTATTTTTGTGATATTAAATGCAACTGTTTAAATTGAAAAAAATGTGATCGTCAAAAAAAAAAAAAAAATCACTCAGTATCCCCAATCACCTTGATGATTTAGAACATTAGTATTGAGTTGTTTTAACCATGCTAATTTGTAACAATGAAAGGTTTTCTCCCTAAGATAAACAATGTTTTCTTTCAGTGTGTAATTTTAAGTCCTTGCCACCATATCTGCTCCAAATGGCTCTCAATACTGTTTGATTGCTGAGTGACTCTGAAGAGTGTTTTTATTGCTTTGTCTCAGCAGAGTTCTGTGAGTCAGTGGCTTACTGTTGTTGACAGTTTCCAGATGTTCTTGTATTTTGCTGTGAACATTGTGCAAGGCAGAACGACAAAAAAGTAAAATGACTTAAAATCCATAACTAAACCAGTTGGAGGTATAAGTTTTAATCAATGGAAGACTTTCACTTTAAAAACAAATTTTCATTGTTGTTTTTCTTTTAGACAGTTGATTTTACAGGAAATCTCTAGATTTTAAAGTATTCCTAAACTTTTGGAAGGGTTTTTCATATTCTGATTTGTTAAAAATTAAATAACTTCTTTTCTAGTCAGACTTTGTGGTTTGCAGTACATCTATTTAATGAAAAAATTACAGATGAGCTCTTGGCTGATGTCTTAAACATATCCTATAACTTGACAGGAAGAGCTTATGTAACCCTGCGGCATTATGTAATTCACTCACATTATATGTTCCAGGATCTTTACTAGTGATGTTTTATAGATTTAAGATGCAGATGATTGGAATATAAGGGACATTATGCATTCTTACTCTGCCAAAGTTAATGTTTTTGAAGAAATAATAAACCTCCCACACTGAATATGATGAAGCATAATAGCTCCATAAAGTCAGTTATGTTTGTTATGTTCAGAATTTCAAGTAGTTGTTGAATTATTCATATGAAACAGTTAATTAAAAAGAGGTGCTTTTACATTGCTGCAGACAGGAAACACAAAGTTTGCAACATTGGTAACGAAAGGCAAAATTTTAGCAGTACTGAAGATTCCAATGTGCCCCAAGAAGAATTTCTCCCAAACATTTTTCCAATCCTTTTAGTTATTTAAATACAGGAAAAGTTGTTGCGCATCACCCTAAACATGTTGTGATCTCCATTAGATTCTGCTGAGCAGCATATTTCTAAGATCAGATGGACTCTGGAAGATCATACAATGTGTCTACTCTCTCTTCTGTATTACCTTATTATTCACACTGGCTACTGGTTTCCTTTTCCTAAGATGAGAAGCAGTTGACTTAATATCCAGGTTCAGATCTTTTAAGCACATTGCCCTGTTGTACTCACTTGAACTAAAGTGAATCCAGGTTCATTCTCTGGCTTTCTGGGAACTTTTCCTGCTCTTAGTGTTGTGGCAGTTTGCCCATAGCAAGAACAGCTCTAATTTAATTTTAGAAAGGTTCAAACTAATAGATTAATCTTCAAGGTTCAGTACCTGGATATTTTAAATTAAGTTTAAAAATTTAGCTTGAAATAGTTTTTCTTCACTTGTCATATTTTGCCTGTAATAAAGTTTAAAAAAGTATATACATCATAACATTTACAAATTATTATGAATAATTATTAATCAATCTAGTTTTTATTGCTAACCTAAAATATATTTCATAATGACTCATTTCCACAAATGGCCACTCTCATTTAATTATTTCAATTCTCCTCACACAGATGCTCCTCCTGGGGCTTCTGTTGCTGTGTGTCTATAGCTTACTTGGTTTGTCTGAACTTTATGGTGTGTTACCACCACTTAATGGGCTTCCATATTACATGCAAACTGACTGTTAATGGCAAGATTGTTTTAGTATTTTATCCTAAAATACCATAACATATATACAGTTAAATTGCTTTTATGTGGCATTGGGGCATCCCTTTCCATGCCTTAGTGAGTCTTGGGTGACAACATGAGATTAGCAGCATTTACACAGGGAGAGGTGAAATTGAATTGGAGGCAAGTGTATTTCATCAAAGTTAGAGAAATAGAACCAGTAAAGAACTAACTTTTCATAAAACAATAATAATTCACACTGTCAAAGAGAATACGGAGTCACTGTAGAAGGCAGATATTTCTGCAGATGTCAGGACTGTTTTTTGCTGGAAGTTAGAGGTGTATTGAGTAAAAAGGAATGGTATCAAAGCACTCCCCTGTGGTGCTCCTGTGCTACAGATTACCTGATTAGACACTTGACCCTTCATTCTAACTGTGGTCTGTTTTTTAGATAGTCTTTGAACCAGCCAATTGTTGAGGCCCTCATCTGTCTTATGGCTGCACTGTACAATTCACAGAACAAGAACTTCACACTGGTGTCTGCCTTATCTAAATGACAGGAGGTTTCTTGAAGCAGGTGTATGATGGCTTCTTCAAATCCAACCACAATTCCACATCAGAAAAAAAGTGGAAAGGTTGATCTCTAAACAGTGGAGCTTAAGTTATTTTAGGAAGAAAACCTGAATCAAACTAATATAGCTACTCCAATAGACACCTTGAGCTGAATCCTATCTTAAGCAGAATTTTAGAACAATGGAGGACTAAAAATATACGTGTGAGATTAATCCTTAAAAAATATGCTACCTGCAATGGGAAATATTTTTAAATGAAAATACCAGTACTGCTTTTGGGTCTGACGTTTTAATATAAATTACACATGACTCCATGTCGTGTATGTAATCATGTGTGCAGGTACAGCATGTAGCTTAGTGTGATACGGAATCTATTCAACATTTTACAAGGCTTCACAGTCTTAGGATGGAAATGTACTCTCAATGTGTTACGAGTACTTGAGTTGCTTTAGTTTTAAGCTGTTATTTTTTAAGTTTGTTGGTCTTTTTCTTGTGCTGCATAGTGTTTTTCTGCTTCAGACTTATGTTTCTTATCAAATGTTTGCAGAAAATCTAATTACCTTTTCCAGTTGTATACTGCAAAAAAGAACAGTTTGCACAAGGAAAAAAAACCTTGTAAATGTTAGTTTTAGGACTTAAACGTAACCATTTTATCATTTGACTTTGCCAAAAACGATCCGTGACTAATGTAATATTCAAATTATAAATCTTAAATGTATTTCTTAATATGACAATTAATTAAAAATTTAAGTCCTCATTGTCCTCAGTTGAAAAATTTATTATCTGCATCTTAACATAAACATTTTATTTCAAGGTTCGTAACACTTTGAGTTAATAGTGTGAGTTTTCAAACCAACAGCCTTTGCAGCCACTCCTATAATTAAATGCACTGCTTTCTAACCACAAGGGCATCTTTTTAAAGTTACAAACCGTAACTACTGAAAACCTAACTGAGTTATAATACCTTAATAGATTTAAGAAATTAATAGAGAGCGTTTTTGTCATTGTACAGAAAGAAAGCATCATTTTATTTTGCAGCACCTCTTTAACAGCAATTTCAAATAATACAATTGGACATTAAAACAACAGACTTCAGAACTTAAATGGCAAATTCAAAAGTTCAAAAACAAAGAACATTAATTTTTTAACAGTGTAAAAACTCAGTATCTTTGCCTTCCTTTAAGGCTGTTTGAGTTGTAACAGTTATTACTTTGATCTGTTACTGTCCCTAGTACCTGCTTACTTGCATTTTTAACTGTCCTGAATCACATTGAAAGTGCAATGTCAGAACACTGACGGCCACTCATTACGTATGTCACAGCAGCATCACTAGTCACAGCAAATCTTTTTAAGTAATATATTTCACCAGAGATTCATTTTACAATGGCCTGATTGTGTGAATAAGGAGTATTATGGCAAGCTAGCATAAGGCATATGCAACTTGTTTTTAAGTCACCTCACAGCATCTGAATGAGCTGAAACCTTTTGACTTTCTGTTTAGTCATAACATTAATCTTAAAAAGGCACATTATCTTTAATCTCCGAACAATATCCCAATCATGTGCTCATATGATTTTTTTTTGTCTCCTGTGTTGCTAATATTGCTCTGGAAATAGATGTCCCAGAGTTAGATAGTGGCCCAACAGTTTTGCTTTCATAAGGAGACAGACTATTATAAATCTATCGTAGCTTTCCACATGTAATGAAACATTATAGAATATTATTTGGGAATTCAAATTGGAAAGGTAGCTGAGAAAGAAAGAGGAGAAAAGAACTAAAGGGAGAAAGAAGGAGATGAAAACAGGAAAGAGAGCGGGAAAAAGAAAAAATACATAAATTAAAAATAATAGAACAAAACAGCAAGAAAATAGACAATACAGAAGATATATGTACCTTTATTCCTGGGGGTCTCCTTCCACACCTGTATGTAACAGAAAGAAAAGAGAGAACATTACGGCAAAAAGACAACAGACAACCAAGGTAAATATCAAACAAGGCTTTAAGACAGGATATCCCTTAGATATCCAGGGGTATGGACGCCAAAATCTATGGTGATTATACAATATTATTCAGGCAGGTATAAATCTTTAGCTGCAGCTTAGAATTTATTATAAGCAAGTCTGAAGCATGTATCTGTGAACACCTGGAATCAAATTCCCATGGTGTGTGGCATGGGCATGCTTGCGTATAAAGGATTTACAAAGCTTCTTCAGAAGGAAAATGTGCTCAATAGCAGGTGTGGGTGGTCACAGACTGGCCCTACAGGGTGTAGGACGGACAAGAGGCAACACAAGCCCCTGATATCCAAAGCCCTGCGACACGAGTAGGGCAGATATCCACCAGTGAGGGGCAAACGAGAGCACCCAGAGCTCGGCCCCTGGTGCTCATATGATTTGCCGGAGTTGAATTTTATATTGGAATAAATATATGCGTTTTCTAAATTATTCGTTCACTGAAATACATTCTTTAAATATATGTGTTTTTATTGTTTATTTATTTTACATGATTATTTCAGTTTTATAAATAATTTGCAATAAAAATTTCTTTTTTCATTCTGTCCATTTTTGTTGCTTAATTATTTTGACATATAGGTTTAAAATTTATAAAATATCCCTCAAGAATGCATATTGTTTTAGTTTTTTTATGTATCTTTTAAATATTTTACATAAATATTTTAGATTTTTAAATTGTCCCTGATAAAAATATATTTTTTCAATACATCTGTTTTTATTGTTTGATTATTTTACAGAAATATTTTAGCTTTACAAAACTGCTGATGATACATTGGTCCCCATACATATATGAGTAATGCACAATGGCTGATATGATGTGTTCTTATTTTTTAAACACTATATATATGAAATTGTTTCACTTTTTTAATAAGTCCCCAGCAGCAGCCAGACTAGGGGGAATGTAGTTCCAACTGTCCTGATTTCAGAAAAAATCTTCCAACCATGGCATTTTAGAACTAGCAGTCTACTCTCTGATCCACAGTCACACACTTTAGCTTCACTTCTGTAAGAATAACATCAAAGGTTTGTCCATGTCACAGTTAACATCAATTCATTCTCATAGGAGAGCTGGTGACATAGTTCACCCACCTGCTTTTTACCCTGCCACCCAGCAGCAGCTCCATGCAGCCTCTGTCAGACTATGCTACTAATTTGCACCTGCTAGAGTTATTTGCTGTTTAATGAAGTTTATTTCTCAATTCTGTTTACTTGTCAACATATAGTCCTCAGGTACGACAGTGATGGTGGATATTGCTGTAATGGGAGAAGCTCACGGCCTGATCACAGACCTGCTGGCTGACCCCTCTTTGCCATCCCACACCTGCACATCGCTGCGGGCCGTCAGCAGCCTCCTAACCACCCAGCTCACCTTCCAGCCACTACATCGACCACGTCCCACCCCCCTGCTCAATCCCAGCGATGCCTACACCTGCTCTGACTCAGAGGAGGGACCTGAGAAAGGAGAGAAGACATCCATACACAAGGTGGGAGAATCTGTAAAGATTAATCATCCTTGTGCTAGACTTTACTAACAAGAACAGCAGACGTAGAGTAAATATAATTTAACAGACTGTTGAAAGGTCAAGACTGTTAATCTAGAATACTCAAGACAGTTTCAGTTGGAAACAGCAGAAATAATCCATAGATGGCAATACTGTCCACTTCTTGTAGGTCAAACATACCTTGCAATACTCCCCTAACATGTTAATCATATAGTCCAGCTTTCAACTGATAAGTGTTTTTTGCCCTCTGGGCATCTGATATCAGTGTAAAAGTATATTTCTTATTTCTCGAGCAAAGGAAAAATACAGATCGTCTACTGCTTGGAGCAACGTTTCTCCCTTTCATAGACACAGCTGTGTCAACATGACAGATGTGCCAAGCCAGACAGTGTGTTTGAGTGAGTGTATGTGAGGGGAGTAGCATAGGGGAGGCAACACGCAGCTGGATGCATTTCTCAGAAGCTTCTGAAGAGGGATGGGTATGTGTCAACAGAACTTGACTCCCGCTACAATTATGCATCCAGCTCCTTATCTGGCAAAAGATACCCTTTATGGCTGTCTTCAAGGCTGGTGTGGGTCGTGCTTCACTTGACATCAAATATGTCCAATCTTGATAGATGTCATCTTAAATCTTCCGCATTATGTGAAAGCAGTGTTCTTATAAATGTTCACCATTAAAAGGTAATGGAGAAAGTGATACGAGGAAGGAAGGGAGTTTGAGAGGGATGTTGTTTTTCTTTTGGCTTGTTTGATATGATTTGTAGCCCAAACTAATGCCTTTTACACTTGCTTCCAAACTCCTTTTCTTTGTCTTTCTTCTACACAACGTAACGACAGCTGGGGGTGTTTTAGAAGTTTAAAACTGCCTGAATAATAGTGTACACAAGCAATCTAGAGATGCCTCAATTATTTTACTGTTTACTTAAGCAGTTTCAGAGACAAGTCAATTTTTAGACCAAATATCAGCATGTGTCAGACTGCTTGCGCTTGTTTTGTCATGTTCTTTGGCAATTTATTTGTACATTTGTGCTTTTATCTGTCTGCTTTTGGATTAAATATGGGGGGCATTCAATATTAAAGGAATTAGAGGTAGGGATTGTGATTTAGGGGCAGGAATTTTGAAAGAGTACGTATGCATTTTTTAATGCTAATACACAACGGGCCCATCCACGTATTTCTCCATTGCCTTTAATAGGCTGTGTACTGCTAAATACGCTGCAATTCAGTGGCCGAATTTCCTGGGCAATCCTACGGATATGACATCAATTGATCCTGCATACTCGCCCTTGATAGCGTTGATACAGGAAGTTGCGGTTGTTTCATTAATAGAAAACTTGCTTGACTTGTTGCTGTCATAAATTATGCACATTGGACTTTTAGTAAACTTAGTAAACGTAGTAAACAGTGTTACAGCATTACCAGTGCAGTACTGTGAATACAGCCTGTCTGCGTTTCTGCTCGCTCCTTCGCCGGCTCTGTTGGTGGCTGCAGTTACCCGCACTACTAGTCGTGTGACTCCTTCATCGTGTGATTTCTTCATCCTGCCTCTAGATGGAACTACAGAGTATACAAAAACATAAAACCATCATGCTCTTTTAAATTGCATTAAAAAAATTACATTAAGATGAATTTGAAATATTCATATCCCCCTTTCCAAGGTACAGTGGCATCCAAAATTTAAACACATTTTTAACTTTTTTTCAATTCATTTAAAGAGACACAAACAAACTAGTGAAGAAATGTAAGCAGAGGAAATAGATACCTAACTTTCTAATTCTAAAAACGTTGCCATGTTTTTACATACTTTTCTTCTCCCCTCGGTCGATACATTCAAGGAACAAATTTACAGTCTTTTGATATAATGTTTCTACCTCCTTCACAGATATATACTGTATTCTTTTTCCTGACAAAACAACAGAGTAAAGGTATAAAAACCTAATAGAAAATTACATTCGTAAAAGTGGTTGTCACTTATAACAACAAAATAACTTCAACAAAGAAATTGAAAATTGTTTTCAATAATATTTACAATGATAGGGAAATTAAAAGAAATACTAATTATTTTTTCCACAAAAACTGTGTTATCCCTTTACCTAACTTATATACAAAATAATGAAGGTAGTATCTATTAAAAATCAATTTTAGCCTAAAGAAATCTCTTTCTGACAGAAAGTTTAATGATGAAGTCTATTGGTCAAAATACTTACAAGAAAAACTAAAGGCAAATTAAAAAACCTTTCCACCAATAAGGCAGAATAGTTTAGTATAGATTAGGTTCAATAGCTTTTAGAACAAAATCTAGAATCAAATGTGGCACTATAAATAACTTTCTCTGCAGAGAAAAAATAAATAAACATTTCTGTTTTTGAAGAGCATACTCCAAAAAACCTTTTAAAAATGGCAAACAACAGAGTGCTTTATTGCCACCAACCAGTAAGGAATGAGGACAGAGAACAGTTCTCTTGTTTAGATGTTGATTCCACATAAATAAATACTTTTATGAAAAGTATAAGTAGGACTTTATATAACTCTCTTCAACAACTTTCTTTTGAGGCCCTCAATGTGAGGGAAGATTTGTGACCATTCTTCTTGTCACCAATGATAGGTTCCCTATCAACAGATTTTCTCTTCTGAAGGGCAAACTGTAGCTCCTCCATGTAGCTCCTCCAGAGTTACCATGAGCTTCCTTTTGCTGCTTGACTGATGCTGTTCTTGTCTACCCTGTCGGTTTAGGCAGTCGTCATTACTTGTACAGTTGTGGCACACATGTTATTTGTATAGAATATAAACACTTGCAAAGCACCCTGAAGTGAAATAAACTATATATATATCTATCTATATATAGATATATATATAGATAGATATATATATGTGTGTGTGTGTGTGTGTGTGTTTGTTTGTGCATAGTATGTTCTCTTATACTGTGAATGGACCCATTCAGAATTTTAGAGGTGATCTTTATTAGGTCACTGTGTAGAAGACTAACTATAGAGCCAGCAATGTCAGTGTTGCACCAAACAACTGCAGCACGACGCAAGAACAGATGGCGGCTTCACAAGGGCACTTACACCTCTGGGAATCTAAGGAAACAGCAAGGCAGATCAGGAAAACTGTATAAAAAAACAAAAACAAAAAACAGGAAGAATAAGTAGCAAACTGGTGAATTATGTGACTGAATTAATCTTTGTGAAATAGATTACTAACATATTCTTTAATAATAAACCGTGGCCTATTAAAAATGGATTACTTTTCCTTCTAAATCATACTTTTTTTTAGATGTGCTTTGATTTCATCTGAATTATTTCACTTTAGTATCATAGTTCACTATATTTTAATGGGGAAATAATTTATAAGTTGTTATCTTCTCAGTCTGTTTTATTTCAGCCCAGGTATCATTAACTTGTCCCATTTAGTTGATGTAGTCGATATTTATTTCTCCTTACATGTATCCGATTAGAGCTTTTATCATAATACAAATGCTTCCAGTCAGGTTCTTCAGTTATTGTTTTCTCTCCATGCTCCAAACTTCATTTATAAATTTAAGTTTTGGGTTTTACATTACAGTTGCATTTAAGATGCATCTTTAAATGTTAACGTTAGTTTCTGTGTGTGCGTGTGTGTGTGTGCAGCGTCTAAGGAGGAGTCTCCACCCTGGCCTTCTAAGGAGGATTTCCTCCACATGGACAACTACCACCTCTGCCACAGGAATGCCCACCATTGAACCTGGGCCTGTTCGAAGGGACCGTAGCGCCAGCATTAAACCGTACCATGAAACACTCATATGCAGGTACCCAAAACAAGCAAGAATAATCAATCCAAATTAGGATTTTTTTTCATGAAGTTAATTCCATTTTTGTCTGCCTCATTTTTGATTCCGTTTGAAAGTATGATGCTTTGAATAAATAATGCTAAACATATTTATTATCTAATAGTATAATGGATTTGATCTCAAGATCCTTTAAAATGCTCCAAACTTAAAGACTTGGTGTACACAGTGATATGGTGAAAAGGTGTCTATTTTAATTCATAATCCATTGTTTTTAAAATGATCGAAACAAACAAGTCAATGTATTAATCCCTAGAAAATTTCACAGTAGGCCCTACATTGTATGTGTCATGATTGGTTTAAGGAGCTAAACCCAATATGCAGAACACCACTGGAAACAGAGTAAAAGTAAACGGAGTTTAT
>JAUZNJ010036611.1:0-11783 GCA_034780135.1 Jordanella pulchra
ATCTTTCAGCTATCAGGCTCCTTTCCTGTGGAACCAACTACCAGTTTTAGTCCGTGAGGCAGACACCTTATCTAGTTCCTTTTTGATAAAGCTTATAGTTAGAGTGGCTCAGGTTATCCTGAACTATGTCTATAGTTATACTGCTATAGGACTAGACTTCTGGAGGACATAGGGACCACTTTTCATCATTCTATCAGCTTCAGTACATCTCTATTCTTCCATTCTGTATTATTTGTCGTTTCAACCTCTTACTTTATGTTGTCCCTGTTATCTATCCTGTTAGATAAAGGCCTGTGTTTTCAGTGTTTAGTCCTGTTTCTCTCCTAGACATAGCTATAGGCTCAGCCTTTGCTATGACTAACTGTATGTTCTCCCTGTCGTTTGTTTAACAGTTTCCTTCCTAGACAGAGCAACCCGTGGAGCTAGTTTATCATTACCTTCAATAACACAGAAAGTATTTAAAGATCATTGCCTCTGAGTTCCTTTTGTGTGTCTCCCATCTGTCTCCTGGGCAGAAGGGCACCAAGATTGAGCCTGGTTCTGCTAGAGGCTTCTTCCTGTTAGGGAGTTTTTCCTCTTCACTGTCGCTTCACTGACTGCCGTAGAGTCAATAACTCAATGCAATCAGCTGGTTTTCCTTAGATAGAAAACTTTGAACCAATCTGACTGAACAATCTGATTGAATTGATTTTGTACAGTTCCTTGAGATGACTTGTAATATGAATTGACACAATAGAAATAAACTAAATTCAATTGAAGGAATAAAAGCTAAAATCTGAATGAATTCAGATGCACCAAGTTCTTCAGGATCCTGTAAATGACCTGATTATTTGATTCATGTGTGCTAAAGCAGAGACGAAATCTAAAAGGTTAGAGGACACCGGTCATTTAGGAAATGAGGAAGAGAACCTTTGCTGTAGCAGATCTGGGAATTTCCAATTTGTTCCTATATCAAGGGAAGGTTGAAATAATAAAATATTTATTAATGCTTCTGGATTGCTATGATAGTCAGACTTAAACTCACCAAGTTAAAGCATTTCTTCGTGGTTTAAAGTAGAAAATGTGGATGGATTTAATACTTCCGCAAGATATTATGATTCTGCCAAAAAAATAAAAGCAAAAACAGTAGATCTGTGCATATAAGATGTCCTGGAAATCTGTCAGACCTGAAGAACATTTGCAAAGTACTTCTGGGCAAATATAGCTTATTTAATACGTGGCAGGTTGAAATGAGTTTCATTAAAGAAGACTTAACAATTGAAGATCAGAACATTTTTAATAAATTCTTCATTTAAAGATGTGATTTTCTTAATCAGTTTTTCTGCACTTTTAGGAAAGGTGTGTCTTCTGTTGGATCCCCTCTACCTGCGTCTCCACTCACCTTTAAGGCTCTTTAGAACAAGGCCCAGTTCTTCTGTGCTGTGAACTCTTTCTATGCCCGTCAAAGCGGCCGCCCCGTCCTTTCCAGCCCGGGGACCGTCCCACAGTTCCCTCCCTGGATCTCTCCGGGGAACAAACAGGATGGCCTGGTCCGGTCTAGCCCTCCCGTACAGAACCAAAGCGCTATCAGGTTCTAGGAAGCCCGTGAGGTAGAGGAAATCCTAGGAAATATAAGAACCAAAACTAAAAGATAGCATTTAAGGAATGACAGAATCTTGTTAGTAATAGAGGCATGTCTGCTAGTAAATGTTTTTGGACCAATCTCAAAATATCGGTATTGATCGATTTCTAGTTCATGCGAAACAAACCTGGTTCTGGTGGAAGGGATATGGGATGTCGTTGGTCATGTAGCGTACGGGGTGAGATAAAACAATGACCACGTGGTTCCCAGAGGAGGCCGAGGCCCCCAGCTTGTCTGCGTGGGCCTGAATGAGGAGGGCCAGCTTTTGCCTGCGGAGCTCATACTCAGTCTGTGTTAGGCCCGGGGTCACCTCACCTGATGGGCAGAGGGCAGAAGTTCTAGCTGCCTCAATATAGTCTCAAGCATCAAGCCATTTAATGGGTGTGACCAAGTATCTAACGTTAAGAGCAGCTTGAATTGAAACATAAAAATCTCTCACCGTGTTTGATGAGGTGAGGATGAGTGAAGGGGCTGGGCTGGCCAAGATATCGAGGTGGGACAATATTTGGTTTAAAACCTCCTGGTTTCACTGAAATATGTCGGCACCGAATGCAACCTGCAGAAAACACAGATGGACATAAATCACCCAAATGGTTTAAGGTTTATTCGCCCTGGTAAACACAAGTCTGTTCAACAGGGCAGACTGGGGGCAAAAAAACAACAACCAGAACCTAAAGGCCTGGAGGCTTATTTCAAAGGGAGGGAACCAATATTTTCAGCCGTGATCTAGTGCAATTCTTTTAAGGAATATTCACCAATTTAAGGCTGCAGAAAAATATTCCTTGTTGACATTTTAAATAAAAATTCAGAGCTTTTATGCAGATCAGAAATTTGTTTATAAAAGCAGTAAAACAAGGAAGTGTAGTTAAGCTGTTATATGAAGCTCTGTTTACGGTTATTATTACTACTACAATCACAAATATGAATAGGAATGATGAGTAATTACAGTAATCTAAGCAAAATAAACAAAAACTATCCAAGCTGAAATAGCGATCTGACTAAAAACTATTATGAGTGGATTAAAGATCCAACTTTACTATAGTTCTATTAGTGCATCTGAAATATTCAAAATGGTTCCACATCTAATCTGGTCATCTAAATACCAGACTTGGATTAAGAGAAATACTTGAAGAGATAACTTGAAACAAGGAAGGAAGTCAAATTGTGCCATCTTTGATCTGTAAACACGGCCACCAGCACATCAGAACAATAACACTGAGAGGAGGCCTTATGTAGTCTGGAATAAAAACAACGTATTAGTACAAACAATTGTCTAATATTTATGAGAAACTGGAATATACAGAGTCTAAAACAAACCATCCACTGAAAAGACAAAACAACCCAGGACTGTAATGAGACCAAAAATCTACATTTAGATTGAATCCTACTTTTTTGTAACAATGTTTCCCCACCAGGATTCCTCAAGTGGCCAAAATCCATCTTTAACTGGTTTAAATTATGTAAATACATCTAAAAACCAACAATTGCTATCAAATTATTAATCAATTACTTGAAAAAAAAAAAGTCATCAGATTGATCAGATACCAAAATAACTGTGACTGAGGTATGTGCTCCCTCTGGAGCCTTTATTTGGACCTCAGCAGCTGCAGCTCTGACGTGTCAGATGCTCCTGATAGGAAACATCTCGACACACAGCTGTTAGCTTCTTCTCCTGGAGATGATTTCTAAACAAACGTGGAACAAAAAACATGGGACTGATTCATAAGGGAGTTGATCATACCTTACATATCTGAGTGGGTTGAACTTCTCTAAAGATGTTGAGTGTCTCTTACTGTGTGCAAGACTCTACTGTGCGTCAGTGTTTTATATTTCAGAGAAGAAGCAGCTGCAGAACTCTAGATCGCTATTATCATTGTGAACGGATCTGTTTGGTCTTCAAAAACCTTCAACACACATTTAAACCAAAAGAGTAACACCTTGCAAAGTAAGGGACCAAATCCTGACGTTTCACAGCATCATAGATTTGGAGATTTTTTAAAAGCTAATATTGGTAAAGAACTATGCAGCAAGCTGACGCAGTCAAGAGATTCATAAGCTAAACCTTGTTGCACATTTATGCAACAAGGTTTAGCAAACGTTTGGATTTTTTTTTTTCTACTTTAAACTTTCCCTCCTGAGTTTTTCAGAATTAAGCTGAATTCTTAGAGCTCTGCATTGATTGTAGAGAAGGAAACAAAGAAAAAATAGACATGAAGATAGAATGAAAGAGGAGGGAAAGAGAAAGGTGATTGAAGGAAGGTGATAGGAAACAACACGAGAAAGGAATGGGAGAATAAAAACAAGATAAGGGAGGAAAGGATGGGCAGACAAGGAGAGTAAGGAAGGGAGGAAACATGGAAAGCAAGAGGAAAGGAAGAGTAGAAAACAAGGATACAGCAACACAAGAAGAACAAAAAGACGAGATGTGAAAGAAGACAGAGAGGGACAGAAAAGATGGATAAAGGCAGGGCTGAAAGTAAGCCGATCGGTCTGCTGCTGCGTACCGGTAAAACATTTAGGGGAGACCTGCTGCCTGAGACTTTGTGGCACCAACTTTAGAGCACAGTTAGCAATCTGAGCGACAGGAGTGCAGCATTTGATTCACACAAACACTGGTTCAATACCTGTCTGCGGTTGCACTCTGACCTGGTGGTGCTCCAGCTCATGAGAGATGACGGAAAACTTTTGTTAATTTCCACAAAAGGAATCCATAAATCATATCCAGAATAAATATTTCATCATCTTACTGATTATTTTTAAGTTAAGATCCAGGTGAAAAGACCTTCTTTGATTATTTCTCTCATTGTTTCATTGTTTTCTTACCATCCAAGTAAATGTTTCCTTTTATGGCCAAAATTTTTTTTTTTTCCCCCATATCTATCCATTCAATATTTTTTACATTTTAGTTCACTTTATAAAATATTTTATTGGTTTGCCATTAAATTAGGCAGTTTTAAATGTTATTGTATTATTAAGACTATATAAAGTTATTAGAGTTACATGGATGTTATTATGGGAGAAATTGTTATAACCATTAGTTTAGTTTTTGTTAATCTGGAGTTAAAATAACTACTAATCGTATCCATAACTTTCTATCAAGAAAGCGAGCTGTAGATGTCAGCTTGGTTATAACTAGGCATACACCGATATGATATTTTTATCGGTATCGGTCCAGATATAAAGACCAAAACCTGATTGGGTATCAGTGACTATTCATTCTAGCTCTATGCTATGGATTGCCGTCATGCGGCAGCGCAACAACACAACACGGCCATATTGTTCAAGACGGAGGGAGCGGCTGTGTGGAGGTTTTATTACACCATCTCAGACCAATGGCTACTTGCAATATTTGTGGAAGAAATGTTCCGAGGGGCGGTGTTAAATCTTCCAGCTGTACCACCACCAACTTAATAAAACACCTCCAGAAATTTCATATTAAGGAACATGCTGAGATTATTGAACCTAGCAAACAAAAAGGAAGTAATGGGAAGCAGCTAACTTTGATGGAAGTACAGAAAGAAGTGAAGATTTTCAAAGTAACAGTGGCCAAAAAAAGACCTCCATAAAACAGCGTTTGTTAGGTACTAATTCAGTTCTGTTTTGTTTTCAGTATCGGCCGATAATTAACTTCAAATATTGGTATCAGTATCGAAGGTGGAAAAAAAGCGGATCGGTGTATCACTTGTTAAAGCTAAAAGGAAATATAACAATCCCCAGTAGGCTTCATTGTCATAACACCAACAAATGTTTTCTATCTACCACAAGGTGAAATAAACGATGAAGCGACATTCATAGTGAAATAGTTTAAAGAATTGATTGAAAACTTCTGGAATTCTAAAAAAGAATAAAATAAAAAAAATAATAAAATAAAATCATTCAAAATGTATGGAGGGTGTAGAAGACAACCAAGGAAAGTATGAAAAGAGGAGAACATTAGGGAGCATACAAGGGATGAAGGATTGAAATATTTTTCCCTTTCAAACTCAGTATTTGAAAAATATTGAAGCAAAACTCCAGATTTCTGAAAGTTTTCAAAACTTGATATAAGAGCAAAGATCAAACTAAACCTTCCCTTGGAAACTGTGTGGCCGGATAAACTTATTTAAGTACAATGTACAGTCAAACTTTGATCATTTGTGAACATTTTCATTCGTCCAAAACACTCAGTAATAAAATGCCTGACTTTGACTTTACAAGCGCATAACTGTCAGATAAATTGGATGAAATAAAAAGGAGCGATGGGACCCACCTCCAGCCCGGGTCCGCCGCGGCAGCAGCCTGGCAGCAGCACGCATGAAGCCGCAGGTAGGGGACAACATGCTGGAGGACTCAAATACACCGCATTATGTCCTGCTGAGGACGGAGAGAGCCACAAACAGCTAAGAAACAAGAACTTGGATATAAACACACAACAACAGCACGTCACTTTAAATAAAACCCCTCTTTAACAACAGTTATGTAGTGATTCTTCTTCTTCTTCTGGTTCTTTCTTCTTCTTCTTTGGTATTTAACGGCGGCTTACAGTCAGGATGTCGCATTACTGCCATCTTATGGATTCAATATTAATGTCATATTTCCTAAATTGTTCTATGAATAGTTTTGCTTAAAATGGTGAAAAATCTTTCTTTTTCCTACTTCATTATTCAACCGTGCAGTAATTTTCTCAAACGTCATCTCCACCAAAGATTTCCTTTGAATTTCATAGTTTCTGCTTGGTCTTTCGACTTTTATGTATTACAGCCACTACAGCAACCTATGAGACCTTTCGCCATCTTAAGAAGGATTCTATTTAGAAAACAAAAGCCTACTCGTATTTTGTTTATCACTATCTCTTCCCTCCACTCTTCTTTTTTTGTACTCTCTAGTGGGTTTTTTATATTGTTTGTGTATTTTATACAAATGACTTCCTTTTACCTCATTATCCCAGCTTGTCTTCTGTAACTTTTTACTTTCTCTCAACACTATACTTTTATTTACAGATTTCAATACTATTATATGTAGATCACCTTATCTGCTCTTTCACTTCCAAAAATACCAACATGTGCAGGAGTCCGGACCATTTTTTTGTTGTTGTTGTTGTTCACATATTTTATGATGAAAAAACAGAATGTCTTTCAGGATGTTCTGGTGGTGTACCTATATGGAATAATTGATTCATTTTACAACGAATACAATCTCTATTCACAGATAATTTGTTCAGGGAAGGTATTTGGTGCATTGCACATATCTTTGGATGCTAATGGAGAATAAACTAATCCAAACAATAAATATAATGCTGAATACTCAGCCCAAAACAGCAGAAAAAAAAAGAAAAATAATATCTCAAAATCCCTGATAAATTGTGTTTATGGTTGCCTTAGTATTATCCCAGTTCCTAAACTCAAATGTAAATTGACTGAGAGAATTAGTTTGATGGACAAAAAATGCAGTAACAGCTTTCTGAGAAACTGTTAACAAATATCTTATATCCTAATCCAATAGGTCTTCCCTCTTAAAAGAATACTTCAAAAATGAGATATATGTTTTGGGACTAGTTATCTTAAATTTCCAATTCTACCTAAACATAAAGAAACCAGTTTCATAAATTGAAATTACATTTATCCTTCAAAGCAATTTCTCTGCTCCAAATTAAATTTCAATGGATGAACAACAAGAAGAATCAACGAAATATTATCTTTTTATTGTAATAAAACCTAAATATTTATTTTTAAGATCAACAACAACTGGTTTTGCTCAAAATCCCCAAACATAAATGTGTTCTTCCATTCTGATTTAAAAATGTTAATAGTTTCCCAAGATATTATAATTCATATTATTATGGTCATATTTTTCATACACAAATGTGGTCTTAGTATCAAACTTAAAAAAAATTGATTTAAATGTTTGTTTGTTTTTTTAATACGTGTATTTACCCTTAATTTTAGCAGGTAAAGAAGATGATCTGCTAAAGGAATTAGTGTTTTTTTCCTCCCTTAAAATAAGATAATTATTGAAAAAGAATAATGAAGTTCTTTTTCCTAATTTTAAGCAAACAACCACCTTCCATTTGTCTTATTACCTGCTCAAATAAATAAAGGCAATATGCACTTAATATAATATACTTATTGTATAATATGCACTTAATTCCACAAAACCGTAGTTAGATTTAAGTTTTTCAGTGTGTTTTCAGTACAAGGACCATAACAGGGGCCAAGACCTGTTCTACTGGGCCCCTGTTAGCCCTGGTCTAGGACTGCCCATGGTTTCATTAACTTTTGAAAGGTTACAATTTTTATTTTATAGCTAATTTGCACAATTTGTTTATTGTTGTTTTTCTTGCATTGTAAGTATAAGTTTTGTACATATTCTTGTCAAAATCTGATTATTTGATGTGTTTTTGTTTTCTCCTATTTTTATCTCACTATATTTATTCTGCATATGTTCATGTCTCCGGTGGAAAACGTCTTAATCTACCAGGTAGTCTGACGAGTGTATTCTTCTATTTCTCTATTAAAGTGTTACAAATAAATAAAAATAAAACTACCTTCTATCCACCTTTGCTAACTCTGTTAGCCACATTCATCCTGTAGGTGAAACCTCGCCCTGAGTTTGGCTTGTCAGGCACAGAAAGGCTTTTCAAGAGGTTGATCTAAAATTTGAACGTCTACTATAAGCAGCATGTGTGGGTTATGGAGATTAAGGCAGTAATGATACATATTTATTTTGCGCACACACACACAATCATGATGACACAGAAAAGCTCGCTGCTTAAGTCGATAAAATCATCAGGCTGATTCACATGCAGGACTTTAATCAGCTTCACTTTAAGTACACAATATATTTCTATATGTATATAACATTCCTTTAGGGCTGTTTTTATTTTCCCTGCGTTTTATGTGTGGTTTTTTGTTTTGTTTTATAATCATAATTAAGATTCATAGTTGTTTCACTCTTTAGTGTTTAAGATTATTAAACATATTTTCAATTTCATAAAAAGATAGCCAGAGTAAATGTTAAATTTAATTCAAAATTTACAAACTGCATTGCTAAGATGCCTCCAAAAAGTTTTCATTATCCGTCTGCATTAGCCAAGTTGAACATGAGCTTAAGGTTTTGGAAATTTAAGATGTACCTCTGTGTCATTTTTGATCAGCTGTGGTTTTAGCAATGAAGCTCAAATCAAACCATTCTTACACAAACTTTTCATTACTGCTACATTATGAACAATGGCCTTAAAGCAGGAGAGGCCTGCAGAGTTTTAGATTCTGTTCTAGTTTTTCTGTAATAAACATTTTTATGCAGGACTGAAAATATGCTAACGTTTGGTCAGGAATATCTTTGAAAATTCAAATTTCAAGTACTTTACCTCAAGAGAAGCAATCATTTTGGATAACTCATAGGAAATACTAGACAGCTGTGAATTAACTCAGAGAAGAGAAAATAAGGACCATCTCAGAGTGATCAGAGCTCCTCTGTATATAAGCAGCATGTATATATGAAATAAGATATTTGTTTCACTGCAAAATTTCATAAAATAAACATTTGTAAAGGCCACACAATTACTTTATGCGTGGATATTTTTAATGTTTAATTTAAGCTTTGAGAATGTTGATTCAACAATAATCTTTTAACATATTTTGTCCGCGACGACACAAATTTCTATAAAAGTATATATTCAGAAGTCAACATGTAACAATTTTGCCTGACAAACCTTGTTCAGGGCAAACTTCACCCAGGTTTCTTGGGTCTGTCCGATTTGTCGCCTGAATGAAACATAAAAGCGACGCAGCCTCCAACAGGGCATTAATTGTGGCGATAAAACCGACTACAACCTTTCTCTGCACTGCTTCTTCTTTCTTTAAGCATCCCCAGTCAGGTTTGTTTACTTTTAGTATTATAAAAAACATGCAAATACTGAGTTTCATTCATCGAAGGTGCGTACCGTAGCGTTGTTTTCATGCGTCAAAGAATCGACGCGTCACGGACTGATCCACATTTCCAGAAAGTTCTCCCTTTCAACTATTGCAGTATATATTTAACTTTTTCAGATTGTATTTGTTTTGGTACCTTGTTTTTTCTTTATTTCGGGGTGTTTAGTTGAACTGTTTGGTGATTAGAGTAACTTGAGCACGTAGCTCACGTTTACTATGCTTTGGCATGCTAGCATCGCCTAGCTTACCGCTGAGGGTATTATCTGCTCAGCACTCAAAAAGCTCCACTCGGTTGAGTTGTTGACCGTCTGTCCGTCTGTTTCCAGGCCGATCGCAGCGCCCCGTGTGCTGGACCTTGACGCGTCAACATGGACCCGAGAAAGGTGACCGAGCTGAAGAGCTTCGTGCAGTTGTGCGAGTCCAATCCAGGGATCCTGCACCTTCCAGAGATGGGCTTCTTCCGCACTTGGCTGCAGAGGTCAGGATCGCTGAAACCTCAACCCCCGCGATGGCTCACGGTTTACTGGGCCCGTTTAAAGGATAATCTGACAGATACCAGCTTTGTTTTTGTTGTTTTTTCTCGTAATATTTTTCAGTCTGTAACACTCTGCAGTCTGACCACGTGTCCTGACCCGCCCACCTTCCAGTTAGAACCAGGAGCCATTTGTGTTTGTGCGGATCCAGCAGGATGTTGACATCCTTTTGCAAAATGAAGCCCAAAACTCAACAACCTTTCAAATATAGACCCATCCTCACCCTGTTATAAAAAAAAAAACAGGGTATAAAATGTAATGTTAATCACAAGAGAGGACTTGGCTGGTTGCAGAGAATTAAGTGTGAATCAAATATCTCAGTAATGTAAAACCAAATGACACATTTTTATATACAGGTGGAATTTCTAAAAATGCATTACCTTGTAAAAGTTTTCATACCCCTTAAACAACTTAGGTCAGTTCAGTTACATATATTTAGAAAGAATTGCTTTCTTTTCTTTGGGAGTAAAATAATGATTTCAGAGCGAGCCGGTCGGAGTCTTGCCCTGGCACCGATTGGAGAATCTTTGAAATGGACTAAAGATTAGGGTGAGAGAAATGATCCAAACATCAGTGAAAACATGTGAAAAGCTGCTCAGTAATCATATGAAAGAACTAATCGCTGTAAGGCCTATAAATGGTTTTAGTTGCTTATTGAGAAGGTTATCAATTTTAAAAATTCCATCTAATAAAATGAAATCAAACTTTCTTTAGAATTTTTATTTAGCTTAAAAAGAATCCTTATCCTCTGAGATATTTTTTGTTTTACAATTTTCTGACACAAACCTCTGTTGTGAGTCAGTAGTGGGTTTAACTAAAGCTTTGGTCTAACCCAGAGGTGGGAATCTTTGCTCCTCCTGTGAGATTTAGATGTTTTTATAACCAGTCCTGGTTCAGATCACTTCATTATCCCTATAAAATACATCGGACTTTGTTGCAATAAGACATAATATGAGGCATTAATAGGGATGTAATACTTTAGCAAATAATTATATAATAGCAGCTTTAAAAATTAAAATCTATTGGATTTATTTAGGATCATAGTTGCATCCAGTACCATGAAAGGATTGAACAATAAGGGATGTTGCATGGATCATTTACTAATTCTTCATCATGTTCTCTTGCAGTATGGGCGCTAATATCCCTCCGCCATCTAAGAAACAAGAGTCATGCCAGGTGATGTACAGATTATCTTTTCTTATCAAATGTTTTTGTTTCTTTCATGAAAAATGACCATTATGAATGACAGGGTGTTTGCATGTTTAGGGTGGCTGTCCATGTGGTCCTTCTCCTTCAGCAGCAACGCCTCCTGAGCCTGAGCCTCCTGTGGATCCTGAGAGCGAAGAGAGTGAAATAGGTACTGAAATGATGCTATAATTGTCTGATCACAGCTTCTGGCTTGGTTGATTTTTATGTCCAACGATCTGTTTGTGTCTTTTTGGCTCAAAGATTCAGTTGGGAACTAATTTTAGTCCATCAGAAATCTCAATTCTATTATTGTAAACGATTCAGGATATCAACGTTTGGTTTTTCTTCCTATGTGTTTGGACAAGAAACATCTCACTGGCTCGCTCTGAAATCACATCAAACACACCTGAGAAACGGAGCTTATTTGTAAAAATATGTTCGCATAATATACAGATGCTGGTCATAAAATTAGAATACCATGAAAAAGTAGATTTATTTCAGTAATTGCATTCAAAAGGTGTAACTTGTACA
>JAUZNJ010036612.1:0-11781 GCA_034780135.1 Jordanella pulchra
GATTATAAAATATTAATTACTTAAATAATCTAATTTGTTGTTTCAGCACTAATTCCTATTTATTGTTTAGTTATTATTAAATACAAAAGTAAATTTATAGTGTGATTTAAATAATAACAAAAACAAGTAAAACTGTCCTGGTGTGTGAAAAAATATTCCTTTATTATTAACTATTTGATGCAGATACAGATGTGCCAAAACACAAAGGTGGGATATTAAATCAATCAAGTCCAAACAGTCTCGACCTGATTCTTTGGCATAGAGGAAAAATATTTTTTTTAAACAATTGAAAACTCTTTTTAAGATTACCTGCACAGCAGAGAGGCTTTCAGTTATTTGTATTTTCATCTGAGAGAAGTAATTCAATGAACATGTATAAACGTTTGCACCTACAAAGAAACCTGTAGAGAAGGTTATTATTATTGAAACATTATATTATTGTTGTTTTATTTTATACTTTTTGAAGAAGTTCACAGCTTTTAACTGAATATTGGACGAAAAACAAGAAAATATCATTTATATAACATATAATTTCGCTTCAGGACCAATTAGGCGCTTTTGAATTTGAATTCAGTTTAATTTACAGTGTACAGATTACTGTTTCTGAAGACTTTTGACATTAAAATTTAAAATTTATGATAATGTAGAAGCCCAAATGGTCCAAAATATTACAAACAGCATAATAATTATAAGGATATTTGAAACAAATAAACACAAAATGATATAGAAACATGAGAAAAATATTCAAGTTGATGTTTATTTGCATGTAAAATCATAAGAAATAGTTTCAGTCTTAAGTATTTCTGTATGACACAGATTAATCATTAACTTTGAAACAAAGGAATAAAATAAGATGTAAATAATAGCATGTAATTTTAACAAATGATATAATTCTACTGATAACCCATTTGCATTCACAAATATTATGTTATGTTAATCAGTTTTAGTTTGCTTGCTATAACCTTTTAATTAGCAATTTATTTATCCAATTATGTATTAAAATGGGCAACTTTCAGCCCTCTGTACTGAGAGGAGCTCTACAGCAACTGTGGTGTATGTCTTTAAAGAGCTGAAGGCGAAGGTACATTATGCTTCATATGTTTTCATATGATTTTGAGTAGAGTGCCGCACGGGTCACTGTGTTCTAAAACAAATGTCAGCCATAGTCCCTCTGGGCTAAGTGGGCTAGTTCAACAATCCTCCATTCCACAGAGGGATCTACAGTTGATTAAGTACCCTGATGAGGGAGTGGATCGGCTGCCAAACAAACACTAAAAGGTGCAGGACAACAATGGTTGGTCCAGTGCCAAGCCTTATTACCCGCCCTGTGGCGCACTGTACTTTCAATTTAAAATCTGTTTTCACAACAGGTCTTCCCGTGTGTGTTAACAGTGATAGTGCTCAATATACAAGTGGTCTGATCTGCATTTCACAGACAAAACTTGTAGGTAAAAATAGAAAAGAATGTGTCAGACTGAGGTTGCTGGGATCCTATTAAACAAACTGGTTATCAGTATGTCGTCATAAATGATGTAGTAATTCAGCAGTATAGTTTTCTTTGGATTAACTTATAATTTTCTGTCTTTTCATTGTTAACAAGAGGGCGTATAATTCATGCTTTTCTCTTGCTGCACCAGCTTAAAGCTTTTTGCTGGCCCATTTTCTGACTGGTGACAGAGCACCCTGTAGTTTACAACTGGTGGGTTTTCCGGGTTGAATTAATTAGAGCCACATATGTTCAGCCTTTTAACATTTGTAGAAGTTTTGCTGTTTGTGCCTTCCTTCTGTTGCTCATGTTAATAGACTGAGTGAGTCTGCCAATCTTCATTCTGCAGCTACAGTCATTGTGGTGCGTTTGCTAACAGCTGCTGCTTCTACATTTTCTATCAAGAAGCACCTGCTGTCCCTCTTCATCTATCAGGGAACTGGTTTCTCTTTCAACCACTTTTATCATAAATCTCTTAGTCAGGAGACACAACTCTTTAAAGCTGAGTAATCGCAGAGCTGTTCATATCCTTGGAACTGGAAACATCCCAGTTCACCAGTGATTCCTCAATCATCAGCTGAGAATCTGTCACTCTCACTGTTTTATATTCCTGCAGGTTGAAATGGTGGCAAGTGCTTTAGTGAGTGGAAGTGAGAGTGTTGAATTTATCTGCCATGCTAAATCAGTGGTAATATACATTGCAAACCATAGCCGTAATAACACAAGTATAAAGTCTCTGACAAGGAACAAATGATAACATAATGGAACTTTAAAGTGAATGGATTAGATGAATTTAAACTGAAATTAATTAAAATAAAAAAATACTTATTAACTTATTAAGAGAAATTAAATAAAGAGTTATGAATTATATAGTGTGTTTTGTGTTTTCCTTCAAAATCCACATTTTTACCAGTAACAATAACCTAGATTTAAATCCTTTTTGATTAGCCTTTTTGTGCTTACAGTTTTCAACTTGTTTTATTTATTTTGACCCCATCCAAGTTGTGAAGTTGAAGAGTTTTGTTTTGTTTTTTCTTCCCAGTTAAGGTACAGCTATTAAAACAAATTCTAAAATCTAATTCAAAAAATCAAGGGAAACTTTATAAAGGATCTGTTTTGATAGAAACATTTTTTTATGTTCCTCGGGGGAGAAAAACAAATATTGTGGCAGATTTAACAAAAAAGAGGCGATGTAAAAAAAAAACAAAACAGGAACTACAAAACCTTATTTATAGGATCAAAGTTAACAGTAGTGTAGTTACAAGAGGTGAGAATGGATTGAGGAGTCTTATTATTACTGAACTGTTAAAATTTCTCTGCTTATTTAATTCCAAATAATTTTTCTGGCTATTTAAAATGGTAGGATTTGCGACATTAGTGTGACAATATTTATTGAGATCTCAAAAGAAATTTTTTGTGACCCTCTTAGCCATACATTTAGTTAAAATCAACATTTTCAATAGATGGACATAGCAGCTGTGAGGTCACACTACTGTAGATCGAACCCTTTATTTCACTAAGATGTGTGCACAAGTCTCACTATTGGGTGTTTCAAAAACACAAACAAAACAACATCCCCTCTATGCATCTTTTCCTGATAGATCTGATATCCAGCTACATCAAATTGCCACAATTCTTTTTAACATGTATTATGAAGACATTGTAAACAACACATAAGGTAGGTGACAATGTAACCAAAATTATGAAAATGTTACTGAAATTTTGCAGCACTGACAAAATAATTATGAAACTTAAATCATCTGTAATACCAAGCAGATGTAGCCTGGAATAAGGAAGACTGATCCGTGTAGTTCAGTCGAAATTCTACACAGTATCCGTCTGGAAATCCTGCTATAAATGGTGTTCACAAAAGGGAGGAACAATCAGTATAAATCTTCCAGCTGATTGAGTAAATCATCGAGTGGCAATTGCCTCAAATATCAAACATTTAGCCAATTACAGCAGCAGTAGTAGCTGTGACATGTCACATCCTTGATTTGGTTCACAACTAGAGGAGTTAACTGATAAATCACACTCTTACCAATTCTGGTTGGGAGGAACATGCAAACATCTTTCCCATCCACAAAGGCACAAATAGAGTCCTTTTGCTTATTTTTCAAAAATAAATGGATGGTATTCCAGCCAAAACCGGTGCAGACATGTTGTTTTTGCTCCAGCTGCTATCATTTGACATCATACACGTCACTGCATTTCATTGGTCAGAACATTTCTTGATCAAAGCCAAATCATCTGTATTTTCTGGAATTTGTGAATTCTCAAGTCTCACAGCAAATCATCTTGCTTGCAAGGTAAATGCAGAGTTTTTGACTGCACCAATAGAAATGAACTCACCTCAACATGCTACAGACCTGGGGCAGCTACAGTGCTAGAGAAACATTATCTATTCAATTAATCTTGCTACTCATAGACTTTGTCTAGAGAATTGAACGTTCAGACCTAAAGGAGGGAAATTATCATAAAGTATGAGGTGCATCTTCTTTACAACAACTTCAGGATTTGGATGAAAGAAAATGTGATGAAAATCTAATAGATAATGGATAGCAGCTTAAATATGTTTAGGTCAGAATATGATTCTGAAGTTCAACAAGTAATAATAGGTGCTAATTTTGATAGAGTCTGATGCGAGGTGGGGTTAACTGGTAGGGTTGGACTAACAGTTAGTCTGTCTGTTTAGTGAATATTTTTAGTTGGTGTGGCGGGTATTGCAGCAATTTTGCAGGTCCTGGCAAAGCATAAGAAAAACTTTTTTAAAAAATGAAGAGTCAGATCAAGCCATTACAGTCCGACCTGTTTCTCATAAACAGCTCTTTATTGCCCAGTCTCACATAAAGTCCAGGGATTTGTTAAAGCTTCAAGTTTGCCCAATAAAAAAATATAAGCAAAGATAAAAACACAAATAGTTGTTTGTTTTATCTAAGTTATCTATGAGTAATTTGAGAATAACTGATGTTTAAGGTCATTTTAAATATCGAGCAAAACCCAGGTAGTGACATCAAAAAAACAAGATTACTTCATAAAACACATTTTCTATTTCATTATATACACAGTATTCAAAACACCACGGGTGACATACTTCAAAAACACAGGAGAGCATCTTCTTTTCTTCATATTCTGATCTTGTAGCTGAAGATGAAAAGAAACTAAGATGGTAATTTCTTGAAAACCTGACTGTCAGCTGTTGTTGGGCTTGGATCTGATCCAGACCGTTGACTATGTAAAGTAAATTTTGGCCAATAAATCCATGATGTTCATTGTTGGAAACCACTTTATTCCTAAGGTTTGCTTAGAAACGTTTCATCTTCCCGAGAAATAAAATCCAATAGAAACATTTTATGCAGGTATATAGAACTCCAGTCACTGACGGGCAATGGTTTTTAACAAAATGAACTAAATTGCCAGCTGTAAACCACTGTGGGAGCAACCAGGTGCTTTCATACACTAAACATGAAGTTTGACTCTCATGTTTTAGGAGAGAATATCTGTTTTAATAATGGAGATATTAGCAGCTTTGTGCAGCACATTATAGTAATTTATTGTTCTTTGCTACGTTTCAAATAAATAATCTAAGTAATGGATGACTGAATCAGATTGATGATTCAATGACTGTTAAGGAAACACTTTAAGAGTATGTTGAAAAAAATCTTTTGAAATGTTTGTTTGTTAAGGAGATTAATGAGGAACTCGGTTGTCTGAATTCCTCCTCGTCTGTTTAACCAGGAGTTAAAACTACATAACAAGAACTTTGAAGAGGCTCGTTTCTATCTGGAACTACTGGGATTATTTTAATTACACACAATGACAGAGTCCGTTCTTTAAAGTTAAGCCTTAGTTATATCTCTGTTTATCAAACAGGTATGGTTAAAAATGATTGGAAACCCCCTGAGTAGTATGAACATGTTCTAAATCTGTGGTTCCCACAAGCAAAGAAATGCTCGACGGGACACTCCGCTTATTTCTTTTTGTTTGAAAATGGGTTACCTTTAGATCAACCTATATGTCTTTCATCCTTTTTGACACTTAGTTGTAGGCGTGTTAGAGCTGCTTAAAAGTCTTCACATTAGATCAATATGTTAAAGTTCAGGTTTCAAAGTGATAAAATGGGGAAATCTTCAAGGCAAGTAGCTTCATAATACCCTGTCCAGCTCACTTTCTTTAGACATTCTATGATTTTCTTACACCTTGTTAAATAAAAGAAAAGTACAACTTCAACTGGATTTCCCCTAAACTAAAGCTGATTCAAAATATCTGTATTTTGTGTATGGATACACCTGCTGTGAGGTCACACAGCTGCACAGGGACCCCCCTCCACCTGACTTAAGAGGCATCTGGTGAAAGAATGGATCCTGGGTTGGAGTTCAAAGATTTATCACCATAGTTTTGCACTCATGCTTGTGTGTCATAAAGTTTTATGATGTATTCTTCACAGTACTTTTAAGCACATCTTTAGCAGACAACGGAGACATAACTCAGCGGTGGTCATGATACAATCATAACTAATGTCAGCATGACGGAGGCTTGATTTCAAGTCCTGAAGGACAGAGCTGATGTGTGAAGTTGTGATCTTGAGCTAATTCCAATTCTGCAGGAATGAAGCTTTAAAGGTTTGTATTTAAAATATTTGTCACCGCGAGCATTAAGCAAGGATACAGTGAATTAATCCTAAATGTTAAGGTATCCCAAAGATGTAAGAGATCTTACATTCAGTGGAAAGGTTTTAAACTTTCAAGAGCCTCTAAGATATGTGGCCTGGTGTGGTTTATAGACCAGGCCATGTGTTTCAAGTCTAAGCTTTATACTCTGACACTGCAGTTCACCATATATATATAAACATAGCGACTATCTATAAAATCTCTTTACAAACTTGGAATTGCACAGTTTTTTCTGCATTTTTTGTAATAAGTCTATGAGTCCCGTCTGTTGCTCTTTGTTAGCCTCGTAGCATAAGATCTCTTTACCTTTTGGTCATTCTGTTCAGAAAATCTATGCAATCATACCATGGTCTCATTTACTATAAGCCACTCTGCAAGGTACAATAAGCAACCTGTGGCTTCAAAGCCACAGGTTGCTTATTGAAAAAATAACTGAATATTTTATGTTTAAAAATGCAAAGATTTTGATTTCTAATTGAATAAATGTGGCTTATACTTATGTACTTACTTATATGCTAGAATTCAAAGTCAATAGATGATAAAACAAAGACCAGATACACTGCTGATGCAAACACAAAATGCACAAAATAGTCCATTTACAAATGTTTCATCATGAACAGTTTTGGCAGAGAAAGCCTTTATAAACAAGCTTAGACTTTTTTTTCAGTTCCCAAGTTTAAACTCAGTCATTTTCATTTGGAGAGCCGTAAAGGTCCAAACTTGTCCTCTGAGTGAAGCTATTGGAGAACGCTAAATCCTCATTCTGTTAGTTAAAGCTCAAAGAAATTTTGTGGAAGAGAGAAAATGTCTTGGCAAAAAAAACAGTACTGAGATTTCCTCAGGGGAAATTATTGTTTTTAATTTAATAAGTTCTTTAACTCTTAGCAGAGAAAAAAAAAGGGATTTTAGAGATTCAAATCAAAACAAACAGAATGTCCAAATGAACGTAAATGAAAGTGAGTTATCTCTGAAAGGAAATCAGATTTACACAAGACAAAATAAAGTCCAGATGCAGGCCGGCTAACATTTAGCCTCAGCTGGGCTTACCCACACATACACCCATTCATACACACTGACATTAATGTTTTTAAAAATTACTGAAGATCCTGTAATGACTTCAAATCATTTCATCCCTTTCTAGGATCTAAACCTGACTCTAAATCTAACCATCACAGGTGACCTAAACCTGATTCCCACCTTAGTCTTTAATCTAACTCCTAGCCCCGAAAAAGTGAGGACCAAAAAAGGTCCTCACCTGACTAGTAAAATACAAAAAAAATATTTATTCTCCCAGCTTCAAGCACCTACACATACACACAGTCACTATCAATGATAATGAATTAAGAGAGTCGACAATATCTTGAAGCAAGATAAATAGCTCCAACTATAGCAAACCAAACAGGCTCCATTTAATGCTCCTTTAATTTCTTATCTCAGTAAAGGCGAGCCATTAAAAGCATTTCTATACAACAGCATTTGGATAAATGTAAAAGCCTGAATGCAGTCAGATGATGAATGTTGTACGGTTGGCAGATAGGAGAGAGATTAATGATGCTGAGCTAAGAGGCTGCCAGGTTTAAAGCACCTTGACTGCAGATGTTAACTCTAACAGCACTCAGCCTGCTTTTTATTTCTACAGTAATCATCCTAATGATGATAAAACTATGTTGAACTAAACCAAAACTCCATATGTATCAAAATATCAAACATGGAGGAAAGATGAAGGAGTAAAGCTTTGTTTCACATTGTTAATTTGAGGTTTACTTTATATTTTATGATTTTATAAAACTTTCTTCAATGTAGAATTTCAATGTATTGGATGAAATATTAAACAAAATCAACTTCAAAACACGTTTAACCTACAAAAAAGAAACAGCTTCACCATATCTACAATCTTTGTATAATTCAAAGAATATTAGATACATCTGAATAGAAATAGTTTTAACTGATAGATATAAATTATTCCAAATATTACTTAACATTTTCTGGCAGTTAAAACAGAAATACAGACGTGCTTTGTAGTTTTTTGTTGACACCGTCTCTCTCTTGAGCTCTGGACAGTTTGTGCAAAATTGTGCCACCTAGAGTAATATTAGGAGTACTGCATCTACAGGGAAAGAGGCAGCAATGTGCAAAGACAGGAGAAGAGGAAGCGTCTTCTTCACATGATGTTGGTTTTCAGGTCCAGAATAACTTGAAGGCAAGAGCAGAGGTCTTCAGCTAAATGTAGTTAGGGTTAGAAATGTGTCCTTTATGGAAGGGTGGCAAACAGAAAATGATTGCTAAGGGAAATCCAAAGGAAGTCCTGTTTGCAGTTTGTTGTAAGCTGTGAATGTGACCCGGTCAGATGAGACGAAATAAAAACCTTTTAAACACGCAAAATGTTATGTGTGGTGGAAAACTCACTACACTTTGTAAAACATAGTGGTGGCATTTTATTCTGTGGGTATTTTATTTATTATTTATTTATTTATTTATTTTTTTTGCTGAAGGTCAGATGGAAGGAGCAAAGAAAATCTGTTGGAGGTTGCAGAAGACCTGAAACAAGGATGGAGGTTTACCTTCCAGCAGGAAAACCACCCTGAAAATCCAGTCAGGAGTACAATGGATGGTTTAGATCAAACTAGATTCATCTATGAGATTGATCTGGAACAAACTCTAATCAGGTTTATGTGGCAGATATTTCTACAAAGTTTTCACTCAGGGGGACTGAAGACAATTTTTTCCAAGAATATAGAACATTTTCTTCCCTTTCCCATTACTATTATTTGTTTCTTTGTAATGTTTACAAAACTTTAAATTAACTATATTAAGGTGTGTAGCATTACAAAATGAGTAAAAAAGTTCAAGACTTAACGGTTAGAAATGTTTTCCTGATCAGGCTTCTTGGAGCAGACCAATTAGCTGATTGAACGCTTGTGCTTCTACTCTACAACAACCAGATCAATTTAGTTTTTTAAACTAAATGATGGGAAGTTAAGACTCTGTTTGCTAACAGAGCATTCTTTTCTTTCATTCTCTTACTTCTATCTCCCTCTAAAAGCAAAGTCACATTTAGCAGGACATTTAAAGAGTGTTAGATTCTTTATTTTAATTTTTCTCTATATTCTGAACCTTTTTACCTTAATTTTTTGTCTTTATTTCTTGCTATATGGCTGTATTTTAAATAGTTTTTCCATTCCAAATCTTTAAGAAATGTTTCTGTTGAGCTGAAGGCCTTAGAGATGACTTAACGTGGTGACTGTGGGTGTTCCATTGGCCTGCAGAGAGCACCAACTTGTCAGGGCAGGACAGAGCACTGGGGTGAGTAAATCTTTCTCCTGTACCCTGGGGACAAGGGATTATCCTGGGCAATTTAGCAGTTTCCAAACAGGTGAGAACCAGGTTAGACAAGACCGACTTTGTTGGGGTGTCCGGAGCTTAGAGGATATTAGTCTAAAAGCAACTTGGTGGGTGTTCCTCCTGCTCACTCCTTGTCTTTGGTTGGTTGTTTGTTTGTTAGTCATTAATGATGGAGCATCATGTGTGGGTAGCTGCTGCTAATCTAAGTGGTAGTGATTATGTGGGCGGTCAATAGAAGTTAATTGTCTGGACTCCAAAGTTATTACCACAAACGTCATTAGTCAGCTTTAAATTATGAGGCAATCTTGTGTTTTGCAGCAGTGCTTTGTTTGTTAGCCCAGCAAAATACATTTATGTGGGGGAAAAGTAATAATCTTAATAAATGCAAATACAGCTTCACAATCTAAGCAATCAAAGCCAATGAATGGAATTGTTACTGGACTCACTTGTCAGGCATAAACCCTCTAAAGGCTGAGGACTTTGTGGGTCTTAATAAAGCCCTAATAACCGAGACGTATTGTTTACTTTCTGTTACACTGGCCCTTGGGCCACACAAATATAAACCCTCCAGCACAGTGGCTTTGCTTCAAAGCCTTGCATATCCGCTAAATACCATAAGAGATCTGAGATTTTTCCTCAGTCATCCTCATTACTGCTTGTTGTGACCCAACTTAAAGTCTTAATTTGCTAATGAAGAATTATATATGCTACTTGCTCTGAAACTTAACCCATTATATGATCAAGGATGGTAATTAGTGCTGAAATACTCTATCTCAAGGGTGTTTTCTACAGAGTGTTTTGTGCTTTCCTTGTAGTGTTTGAATTGTAAGATTTGTAGCTTGTTTTAGCTCAAACTTTAAACAGCCTGTTTAAGAGCTGCAATTTAATCTGTAAAAAATTGCAGGGATATTTCTAAAAATACCAAAGTAAATCCCCAGTTCTGGCAAAAGATGGATTTTCAAATGAAGTAAATACTTTCATAATAGTCAAAAAATTGGTAAACTTTAAAATCTGACATCATTTGGTTTTTCTGGCTCTTTAAAAAAGTTATGCATATTTGCAGTAAGAAACAAACACATAACAGATTGGATTTGATAGTATTAGTTTGGAGAGTGTGTATATGGCTGTGGATCTGTCTGCTCTTGTGAAAAATTACAGCACCACCTAGTGGAGGTTGTAGTTTTAGCACCTAAATTTGATTAAAGAACGTTTAATAAAAAAACGGTAATAGTGGAGATAATGATGGTAAAAAAAAAAAAAAAAACACACCAGAAATAAGAATATCCTGAAGATTTCTAACAGAAAGGTCTCTGGACATCTCAGTGAGGTTCAGAACATCCCATCCAAATTATATCTAACTGTCAGAGCTTCAAACCAAGGCCAGATTTCCCTGTTTACTCAGAGAACATCACATTCAACCAAATGTGTTTGCTCATACTCTCAAGACATGTGGGCTGAGGAATGAAATATCAAACAGGACAACTGTTAATGGGATGCACAAACGCTCGCACAACTAGGTGGGAGAGCACACACACACCTAAGGGATGACTATGCATGCATTCAGTGACACACTCCCTGATGCTCCACACCTTGGTGCCCTAAAACATAATTAGTTCTCTCTGATGCTTGTTGAATGATCAACGACCGCACCGTGAATTGTGCATGAATAATTTCTAATGTGACAAAGATGAAGAGGAGAAGGAGAGGTGTCCTGTTGTGTTTTGGGACACAGGAAGGCTAGATTACCCATGTGCCAGGGGAATCTAATGCAATTATGAGTGTTTGCTTACACCATGTGTCCTCTTCCGTCTGCGCAGCAGTGTCAGGACTGTGCACGCCGCCATCCTCCCATTCAGCTCTCTTGTTTGTTTTCAGTATTTACACCACCACCACAGGCAAACCACCCCCACACCCTCCCTCTCATTTACTCCTGCTTTCAATATCACTAATTAAAGTAAACCAATAAGACTGGGGGGGAAGGGCAGAAAATAAGACGTGTTTGTAGATCAGATTGAACTCTACCGGTAGCTCAGAAGTCAAAAGAGACATCGTGAGAAGGCTGGGGGGGTGCATGTGCTGCTGGGAAAATATACATTATTTATAATACAAGAAAGAGGGGCCACATGGGGAGAGACTAGGTTTGTTTAAAAGATTAAGGATGGCCTGCTTATTAGCTCTAAATCTCATTCCCACTTATTAGAATAGTATCAGATAGATAGATAGATAGATAGATAGATAGATAGATAGATAGATAGATAGATAGATAGATAGATAGATAGATAG
>JAUZNJ010036613.1:0-11780 GCA_034780135.1 Jordanella pulchra
CTGGTGTGCTACTGCTTGGGTGGAAAGAAAACCAGCAGCCACACGGCCCTTTCTGGAACCACTCTGACACGTGTGCCCTAAATAAACCCTCAGCCTGAGTTTGATTTACTTTTAAATCTCAATTAATCCATTTTTTTTTTGAAAGGCCTCAGTTTGTTTTCCTTTTTTGACTTAACAAATAAGAGCAAAGGTTAACACAATGAAGACCGTAGAACACAGCGGAAAGATGAGGGACAATGTCGAGAAGTTAAACAGGATTTGGTTATTTAACAATATCCCATGCTATGACTAATTGATGATGCACCACTCAATCGTTAATCTAAACAAAAACGGAAGGCATAGTCCACCATCAAATCTAAGGAAGGCATTAGGAGCCAAGAGACTTAAGATACATCTGGAGGAGCTTATTAGAAGATTAACAGAAATCTGTTGTTAGGCCAAATATTGGTTTGGCACACTCCTATCTGGAGGTGTTGTTGCAGAGCAAGAAACAGGTTATTTCTTAAAATTGCTACACACTGTATAGGAGAGTCGGCAAACCTGAAGAAGGTCCTCAGGAAAAATCAACAACAAGAAACTTTGAGGCATACGTGCAAAATACACAGTTAAGTTCAACATTTTGCTCTCTGTTTTTATTTCTCATCACAGTAGCTTTGTCTGGTCTGTTTGCTGTGACTCCATTCTGGAGAGAAATGTCGGCTGGACTGCTACCATCAACACCTTTGTTTGCTGGAGCTTTGCTGGAGCCTGTTATTCGGTTTTGTCCTGTTTCTCTTACTGTGACTAACTGGATATGTTCTCTTTCATCCTCTAACATGGGACCTGGCTTGGAGCTCGTATGCCTGGTTGTGTTTTTCATTATAGGGTGCCTGTGGAGCTGGATGACAGTTACCTTAATATGTCTGCTTCTGTCTCCTTGAACCCCAGTTGGCCTCGGCAGATGGCCGCTCACACTAAGCCTGGTTCTGCTGGAGGTTTCTTCCTGTTAAAAGGGAGTTTTTCCTCTCCACTGTAGCTACATGCATGTGTCAGTGCAATCAGCTGGTTTTCCTTAGATAGAAAACTTCTAACTAATCTGACAGTGTTATTTAAATAAATTGTCCTTGTGAAGTCCCTTGAGATGACATGTGTTGTGATTTCTTTTTTTTTTCTGAGCTTTTTTACGGCACTAGTGGCTCGTTTTTCTGACAGTAGGATGACAGGAAAGGGGGTATGAGAGAGGGGGAGAGACATGCGGGAAAGGACCACAAGGCAGATTCGAACCTGGGTCCCCCGTGTCGTGGACTAATACCTCTATACATGGGTCGTGCACGCTAACCACTGCGCCACCTGCACGCCCATGTGTTGTGATTTGGTGCTATATAAATAAACTGAATTGAAATTGAATTAAGCCCCAAATCTTCATACTTCCAGATCAGGGGTGTCAAACTGGTTGCTTTCTTTCCAATCAAGCAGTAGCACAACAGACTCCATTCATCTCATAAAGTCTCATTCAGCCTTAACCTGATGACTCAATGAGATAGTCTGGTGTGCTACTGCTTGGTTGGAAATAAAGCCAGCAGCCACAAGGCCCTTTCTGGAACCAGTTTGACACCCCTGTTCTAGATGATTTAGGCGTAATTGTAATCTTTGCATTTTACCAACTTTTTTTAAAACTAGAAGTAACACTTTCAATGGATTGTGGTCGAATACCGAATTGGAGCTGATAGAATAAATGGAAGGAGGTTAAACTTAAAGTAAGGGCAGAGAGTTTTTACAGCGTAGAAGAATTCAAGTTCATGGCAAAACATAAATCTTCAAAACTCTGTTAGCCTTATTCAGCCTCTATTTACTTCTTTCCAGATTGCTATGCAGTGTACACAGTGTATGTCAGGCTGGCCAGGCTAGTAATCAGTGGATTGCCAGTTCAATACACTGCTCCCTCCGTCTCAGTTGTTGTGTCCTCAGACCAAGCTCTTTAACTGCCTTGGCTGCAATTGATGGTAAGAAGGCCCGATGATGTTGATTGTACATTTAAGTAGTAAACATGATTAATTTAATATCTTCTAACCCTATGTATGTTAGAGATCAACATTGTTTAAGATAATAGCAAAATTTTAATTCAGAAGTGCACTTACTGTATGTGGTGTTATGAAACCATACTTGGGCCTCAGGTCTGCCTTGGGCATGATCAGCTGCCAAAGGAGCCCATGGGCTTATGGTTGTAGCTTCTTGGGGCTTCAGCACCATACCCACAGGGTCTGACCCTGGGGCTCTCATCTGCCTCTCAGGTTAGTGTTACCCTCCCTGTGTCTGCCCTCCCTTAGTTTGGTGCCTTTGAATATCAAGCTGACTTGTCTCCTGTGTCAGCCCTTGGCTATTTGGTGTGGGTCTGGGGTTCCTAACACCTGCTATTGAGCATATCAGGAGTATTATTATCAACTTTATATACACAAGCACACTTATGCTCATGAATCACAGGTGTTTAAAATCAGGTGTTAACAGATACACAGTTAAGGATTTTAACTCTGTTAAATACTTCAACTATCAGCACTTCTCAAAGTGTAATTTAAAATCAGAATCCGTAAGAATAATATATTAACTTAGAAAAAAATTTGACACTCAGTGGAATGCGAACTCCTGATTTTGTTGTTTGAGTAGCGGAAAACTAAGTCCAATATCACAGTGCACATGCAATACCCTTGATGAAAACGGTAATGGCAGCATCACGATGTGATTCTTTTTTTTTAGCAGGGGCGGGAAGCCATAGCAGAGTTGAAAGCAATATAAGATGAACATAATGTAGGGTAGGACCTGGAAGAAAATCTGTCGATGCTGTAAAATACTTGATACTACTGTGCAGGATCACCTTCCAACAGCACATGCACACTCTCTCCAAACAGACAGCCAGTGGTACAATGAGCTGGTTTAGTTCAAAGCATATTCATGTATTGGAATGACTCAACTTCAGACCTAGATCCAGCTGAGAATCTGTGGGGTAAGAGTTGAAAATCAATGTTCACAGATGCTCTCCACCCCATGAGACTGAGCTTGAGCTGTTTTGTAAAGAAGAATAGGGGGAAAAAAATCACTCTTTTGATGTGCAGAGCTGGTAGAGACATACCCCAAAGAATTGCAACTGCAAATGCAAAGAAAGGTGTTTCTACAAAGTATTGACCGAGGAGTCTGAATACAAACACACGCCCTACTTTTCACATTTCTATAACCTAAAATTTTGGAATCTCAACCTTAATTTCAGCTTTTCTATAAATGCATTTTCAAGAATTAAATAAACATACCTGTATTGTGCTTTTGCGGGGAATAAAAGTTTTGTTTTGCTTGTTTTAATTTTTATGCTTTTTTTAGGTTTTTTATTGAAAGAAATTCAGTTATAAAACTGCCAACTAACATCCTTCTTGATTCTTTGTTTAATATTTTACTTAGTACATCAACTATTGGGGTTTCTTCGTTGTCTTTGGGAACCTAGTTTGTTGGGTTTTTTTTCACCAAACCTTGGCAAGATCAGCTTTGATTGTATGTGTAGCAGAGTTAAGCCTACATAAAACACACAGTAAAGTCATTGCAAATTTTTAATCACAAAAAGAAGCAGTTTTGGGGTCGTGTGAACATTTTGGGGTTTGGCCTAGAATCTTCTGTGCTCTATTCCTTAATCAAAAAGTACCCTTTAGAATCTGCATACCTGCATTTTCCCTACTGTGTCCATGCCTTGTCTGCAGAGCAGCACTGATGGTAAAAAAAAAACAATCCATAAACACCTGCTAAGTGTCCCCATCCAGGTGTCACAATATTATTGGTCCTAGAAACTGACACCTATATAGCATTATTATTTATTTATTTATTTTTTTTGCTCAACCAAGGGAACCGTTAAGGCCCCGGGCTAAAAAGACTGTCTATTCTCTCGGCTAATAGGAGGCTACCTGACCAACATTCTCTTTTGTATTTGCTTAACCCTGAAGGCCTATAGCTAGTGGGTTAAAGACGGAGCAGTATTTAGTCTGCTGTCTTGGGTCTGTCCTGAACACAAACGCAATGCAGCTGCTCACACAGAACAACTTCAGTTAGCCCTCAGCATGAATAATTGTGTGCTTAGTGACTCCTTCCAAAACCAGATAAAACAGAGGAGAAATAATCACTGGTAAGGGCAGAGGGTGCAAACACAAAACTTCTAATTTGAATAGTGATGACAAATATTATGGACTTACACCGTAGAACAACGAATACATACAAACTAAAGTAGAAAATCTGTACCTGGATAATGAATGTAAATAATGAATAATGACAAAGCAAAACAAGCCTCTAGTGCCTCAAACACTATAGCGGATCAAACAAAAAAACTCACTACCGCTTAAGTCTTGATGAAACTGAACTGTATTGATCATGCAAATTTTAAATCTCAAACTGTGTGCCACACCCTGAGATGCCACTCAAAACAGGTCCAGAATAGTAGAAAGATGGTTCATAATTGATTTATTAATTAATTTGGAGTTGTGCATATAATATTTTGAGTTACTTACATCTAACTAATATGTTTAACATGTGGTTATATCCAGTTTTACTATCATAATCATAAATATTATCAGGCACATTAATGAAAGAACCTGTAGAATAGTAATAATCAGGGTGTTTTCACTGTTTAGTAAATGGTGTGAATCTTTGTCATATTGTGATCTTATAGTTATTTTTAATATTTTTGTAATTAAAATCATAAATGAAAACTATAAATAAATGTTTGCTTTTGTCATTATGTCTTTAAAAATTATGTTTTTGGAAAACTTCTGCTGGCAACCTGCCTTTTTTTCCCCTTCTACTTTATTTTATTAATAGCCTAAGTGGAATATACTTCTTAATAGAAAACAAGTTTGGCCACCTTGACTGTCTTAAAGATGAACTGAGAGCTGAATGATATGTTCAAAAATTAAAGCAATCACTTTTTTTAGGCTGTAGCAGTTTCCAACTCTCAGAAGTCACTACTGAGTTTGAAACTTCAAGTCATCTGAGGCAGTAGGTCCTGGTGAATTATTTCTGTCATTTTAAAGATATTCACACCTACAAAAAAGGTTTTTTCTCTCTCGACTCTGCAGGCATCTTCTCCACACAGCAATTGTATCTGCAATGTGCACACTACTGTTGCAAATTCAGGATGTTTAAAATACCAACAGAGAAGTAATGAGTGCAATAATTTGCTGCCTTATTGGATCACACAGCACTTATCAAATAAACATATTCTCTCTTCCTAAAGTTTGACTTTGTGCTACAACGTTGAGTATTCAAGACAAACATGTCAGATGGACAGCAGTTTTTTCATTTTTTTCTTTGCTTTTTTCCATCTGTCTAGTCTTAATACACAGAGAGAGAGAGAGACAAACAAAGATCAGCCAAAGCCTTTCAGTTAAGTTGGGGCAGCCCAGGTGAATGTCTAGTGCAAGATTTCTCAATTAACCTCACCAAGGTCTGCACCTTTTAGATGTGTCTCTGATTCAACACCTGAGTCAAATAATCAAGCCATTAGCAGGACTCTGGAGAACTTGACTGTATGCTGAGGAGGTCATTCAGCAATATGAGTCAGGTGTGGAAGTAGAGACACATCTAAAATGTGCAAAACACCAGACCCCAAGGAATGGATTTGAGGAAACCTAGTCTAGTGGGACCTGATGTCGATATGGGCATAGTAATAAGGTGAGTGGGCCAATGATCCCCTGCCCCCACCCTCCCTTTTCCAGTGCAAGTAATATAGGGTTTACTCTGTCTTGCTATCTCTTTGGGGGCAGACCCATCTGCAGAAACAAATTGGGGGGGCATTCCATGTTTTTAGAAGGAACACAGATAGAACACAACGACTTACAGGAAAAACGGCGGACGGGTATCAGGAGTGCATATATGATTTCTGAGCTTGAGTGCATGTGCCTGTGAGTGTGTGCAAAGAAAGTCTGTGAAGCACTGTTCCCTGGGTCATTGTCCTTGATAGTATGATGTAGTGTAATGTTCAGCAAACAGTTGAAGGTTCCTTGAAAAACTCCAAAGAGAGAAGGATCCACTACGCATCCTGTTCAGATGTCCGAACCACACCAGTAAAGTGGTTGGAATGCAAAGTGAACTCTACTCTGAGCTTTAACTAAACTGTGTAGTACCTCCAAAGCTTATCCTTCCCACTGTATAATGGAAACTCATTTTAAATGAGAGGGAAGTGCATGAAAAGGCAAGAGGAGACCAGTTTCAACTGGGCTCACCCCATGATTTAAGGTGTTATGAAAGGGCTTTAAGACATTTTTATTGTTTCCTTCTGTTTTTGTTTTATGCATGATGTTTCAAAACTTACATTATCTCATACTTTGTCACCAACATCTTAGCTGTGTACATTAGATTTTTTTAGCTGAAAAAGGAGTGATTCATCCACTATGGCTAACAAAATCTTTTTTAGCTTTTTACTTGTTTTGTAGATAATTGATGTTTGTTATCCAAGTCTACTTACAGTACAAGGAATCATAAAAGGGTTAGATTTTTTCTTAGGTGGTGCACTATTGCATAAGCATTTTGACAGCTTTGCTGATAGGTTTCAAAGGGTGTTTGAGTGAAATGATAGAAAGTTAGATATATAAGATCCAGTGTTCTCCACACCAAGACTTCCTAGCTGAACTGCACTTTCTCAGCTTGCCTCTTAGATTCTATTTTTTTTTTTTGCAGTCTCCTGTGGATACTTATCCATGGGTGGGCTGGGTAGACTTACTGCTGAGCACCGTGGAAGTCTGCACACTTGAAGTCACAAAATGAGCCTCATAGCAAGCTTATCAATTGCATAAATCATTTTAAGAAGCTAAGAATTTAGACACATGCATAGATATGGTCCACCTCTAGTTTCTAGATAAAATATCATTATAATCCTGGCTAATATCTGACTGAACTGATATTAGTGTTGTTATAGATCTTCCTTTCAAACCTAAAGTGACTTCTGAAAAATTTTATATGGGTTGAATTTAACCTCTGTCTTAAGGAGTCTTAAGTGACATGGCAATGTGTTAGGGGGAAAAACATCTCATAGCATAACAAATACAAACAACCAGCTTTACTAATATAGTGACAAGTGATGTAAAATAATGGTCAGTTTCAAATATATTTTTCTTTCAGGTTTCCCTTTAAAATTGACCTTAATTTTTCTCAGATCTGGAAAGGAAAGTATACCTTCAGCATAATGCTGCCAATGTCAGCCGTGGTGCACTATCCATCTTCTGGTAATGGGCTAAAAGGAGCTCTGGGATATTTATTGAAGTATTTTATGTAGACAATTAGAAATGAAATTAGGCTTTATTCAGGTGTATCATCATAAGGCGGCTAAATACCAATGGATTCACTTTTTTTGGCTAAAAATATATAAACCAGGTACCATTTTCCTTTCAGTTTACATTTTCATTTCTTTGTTTTGGTTTGTCACATGAAATGGAAATTAGAGCATCTAATTTTGTTGTAATTATTATCTATTATAACAAATTAACAAAATATATTTCATGATTTAATTTTTCCTTGTTTTTAGGTTTTGAAAATCAAAAGATAATCAAAAGATTATAGTCCAGTTACATTCAGTCAACTAAACTGGTGCAAAATCATATTTTCTTTTTTTTCAAGAAATAGTTTGTAATTATTTTTGATTTTTTTCTGTCTGTCTGTCGCCTTTACTTCAAGAACATTAACTGGAAGCAAAAATAAATGCACAATCAAACATCCCAACTCCCTTCTCTCTCCCCACCCCCCATAAACATACTATTACCAGCCTTTAGCAGCACTGCAGGCAAAGAACAGCACTCGAGATTGTGATCAAAGCTGGATATTGGAGCCCGGATAAGGGGGTAGGTTCCATCTTCTCTTTTGCTGCAACAGAATGCTTCTGCTTTCAGTCTCATGGCTGCACCTTGACTGCTCCAGGTACCCTGCAGTCTTGTCATCTTCCTTAACTTTGCTGTTATTTATCTGTGTCAAACGGGTGCTTCTCTCTTCTGCAAACTCAGTAAGTTCTTATTACCAGCATTGCCTCCTCTGTGGTGTTGAATAAGTAGATTGTGCAGTGTTCATTCTCTTCCAATAGATATGGGTAGTGGTGGGGCTTGAATTACTCCGTGTGGTGTTATTTTTGCAGCCTTTTTTGTGGAGCTCCGAAGGTTCAGGTTCTCATCCATTGTAATTGCCTTTGGGCTGAGAAAGGGGTCACGACTGTAGGAGCTAGAGGCAAGCTGTGCACATGCCTGCAAGTAGAGCTCAATATTTCAGGCTCTGAGCAGACATTTTCTCCTCCCCTGTGGTCTTGGAGGGACTGTGACATATTCAGGAAACACAGCCATGGAGCCTTTATTACTTGTGATTTACACGTGTGCAGACGGCCACACACTTCGCACTTTTTCCACACACAAAAATAAACATACATAGACTCTTCACAAAAGCACATAGTCATCTTAAAAGTTTTCTATCAGGTATTGATTGAGCCTCCACAGACTGCTACGACACTTTTGCTGTTTTGTGTTTCAAATGTTTCGAAAGAAAATTTGAAATCTAAAAATATCTAAGCTTCTTTTGTTAAAAATCTTACTTTACTCTTAACTTTTTATTTCCGATTTCCAAACTGGCTGTCTGTAATTCAGCTTACCTTTTGTGATTTTTGTTTCTGTGAGCAGAAACAAACCGAAGGTGTGATGACATTCTCTCCAGGGTTGTGTTGATTTAAACACATAATATTCTTAGTGAGCTATAATAGAAAATATATTAGCTTTTGTTTAGCTCTGTGAGTGTGGGTGGTGGTGGGGGTTGGGGTTGGGGAGACAATATGTGAAATATTCACCTCAAGTTTTAGACATAATGTATGTATGCTTCATTTAAAATATACATTTTTGTCGGTTTAGTTCCTAATAACAAATTACATAATTAGTAAAACTGAACACTTTCTGTAATCTCAAATCCAAGAGTGGTTGAACACATACTGTATCTACCCTTTAAACTGCAACTACTACAACAAATTACATGATGACTGAACTTTAACCTTTTAATCTCCTATACTTCTCTCCTCTTCCACACACGTTAAATAACCACCAATTATTTCGACTTTGGCAATATACAACCAAAATAAAGCACCTTTCTTGATACAATATACTTATTTGGCATAATTTCTAGGGTATTATTACATTCATATAAACCTGTTTGCAGCTGTCTTGGGATTTCTCATTCGAAGAAATATGGAATCATACATATCTGTGAAGGTTCTCTGTCATCCAGGTCATGGTCATGGTTGGAAAGTTTAGTTTAGGCAACTGGACGTGAGCTTTTATAGAAGACGTTCATCTCTCGTCCAAGACGCGTGTTCAGTTCTAAGTGAAGCTGGAGAACACTGAGATTATCTACTCTAGGTGGGCCAAAAGAATTAGGAGAGGGGGAGAAAAACAAAAGGTGGCTCTGATCCCCCAAACATAATGGCCCATAGAGGTCACCAGGTTGAAGCTTGGTAGGGGGGTTCTAATGGGTCGTTTACTCCCTTGTCAGGGTGGTTTCAATTATATGACTTTTTAAAGTTTGATTCAGGTGAGGGCAGGTGTTAGGGGAGTCTTTTGGATAGATTTCCAAAAAGTGCTTTGTATGTTGGTGACAAATTATGTCTGAGACTACCTCCTCTGTTAAGGGATGGTTTTTCCAGGTCAACAAAGGTGGCTTCTTTGATCCCCCTCTCAAACCATCTATCTTCCTTGGCTAGAATATGGACGTTGTTGTCCTCAAACGAGTGTCCTTTAACCTTTAGGTGTAGGTGGGTAGCTGAGTCCTGTCCTGAGGAGTTAGCCCTCCAGTGTTGACCCATGTGCCTGTGCAGTGGTTGCTTGGCCACTCCAATGTAAAGGTCTGTGCACTCTCCACGACACTGAACAGCATAAACCCTGTTGTCAGTCTTGTTCCTGAGTGCCTTATTTCTTGGGTGAACCAGTTTTTATCTCTGTTTCAAAGTGCAAGGGGTATCCAGTGATGGTTAAAGATCCTCCTGAGCTTTTCAGAGACTCAAGCAACATATAGTATGAGTATGTTTCTTCTTTCATTTTGTTCCCTCTCAGCAGGTGTCTTCCTCTTGTGTGGGTGGTAGACTTTGACAAGTCTGACTTGCACATCAGGATTGCCATGTCATCCGGATCTACCAGTGCCACTCTTTTTCAGTTCTCCAAGCCTCATCAACGGCGATAGCATCCAAATATTTCTCATTCCTAGGTTGCCTCATAAGGCTCAAGTTCCTCCAAACATTTGATACCCACTTCTGCCCAGTTGACCGCCCTGGTCTTCTGCCAGTCGGAGTGCCAAAAAAATGTATATATTTATTCATCTCTATAAACTCTTTCATTGTCTCTTTGTGACTCTTTCCAGATTAAAATGCTGTTTAAAACATTGAAATGTATGCTGCTTTTATACTTTAAAATAATTACATTAACTTACTTTAGAAAATGCCTCTCAACATGCAATGCTAGGAAAAAAATCTTGAAATATCCTTTTTTCGCACATTTTTGACTCTCTCTGACTTTTCTCTGTCCTCAGCAGTTCCTTACATCTCAATAAAACAATCATTACCCATAACATAATCATCATGTTATTGAAGAATAATCCTAAAATCAATGTAAATATCTTACATACAGCTGAGGTGTCTAATATCAGTAGACAGGATGCATAGGGGACATAGTCTTCGGGTGAAATAATAAAAAACAAATTCTGTCTCTTACATTTAAGTTTTAAGGATGGTAATTGTTTTCTTCATCATTTGAATCACGAAGGTATCATTTTTAGCTGACTAGGGAACCATCTGAATAAAAATCAGTCTCAAGCAATTAAAACTAAACCATGTGCAATTAGCATGTTTTCTCTTTCTAATAGCCACATTAGCCACTTTGGAGGGTTCAGGATCTATGTGAACATCGGTCAAACCTGGCTTCTTCTGCCTTGTGTTTATCAATGCCAACTGATCCATGTTATGTTAATGACCCAAACACACATTTAGAATAGGCTTTTTTATTTGATTTATCAGAGACTCATTTGGTTAAATCCAGCAATGGAAATCCATTCTTCATTACCCAGCAGTATTAAGCTTTTTTTTCTTTTTTTGGCAAACGGATAGGAAACATGATATTCTGCCCTGTGTTCCTTGCTGTCTGATTGAATTTTAACTTACACGTACTCTTGCTGTTTGATAGTGAAAAGATAGATAAAAAAAATATTGCACATTACTACAGGGATCACTGTTTCTTCTCCATGCATCAGATATAACCTTCTCATCCTCAGTCACAGAGTGTGGGAAGCAGGTGGGTGTAACATTTCATTCTTGGAGGCAGATAGTTCTATCTGTGGATAAGAATGTGTTGTCATTTGCCTTAGTCATTGCAACAAGGAGTATTTATCATCTGGGTTTCAAAGAGGAATGTAAACAAGTTAACCTGATATTTCAAAATGTTACTGTTTTTTGTCGTTTTGTTTTCAGCACGCAATTAAAGTCTTACTACAGGTATTGCAAGGAAAGCATTCAGCATGTCCAAAGCTTTGAATAACTTATAGAATCTGTATGGATGTTTTTTCTCTTTATCTTTCAAGAAATCCTTCACAGAATACATATATCCCACATGTTGGAAACAAATTTGTTCCATGGACCATCGTGTAAAGGAAGCACAGCAATTCAATTCAATTCAGTTTATTTCTATAGCGCCGAATCACAACACATGTCATCTCATGGCACTTCACAAAGACAGTTCATTCAAATCACACAGACAGATTAGTTAAAAGTT